>PVJD01013645.1:0-32913 GCA_004026545.1 Mormoops blainvillei
TCTTTCTTTCTTCCTTTCTTTCTCCCTCTCTTTCTCCTTTCTTTCTTTTTCTTTGTTTCTTTGTTTCTTTCATTTAACCCAACCTGCATCTTATCCCCTACTGAGGAGACAGCAACATAGGTAGATTCAGTGGTGATAGAGGCTGGCTATAGGGCATGACCATTTCATACACTTTCCCAGGAACCAAACATACTTCCCCTTCACTGGAAAGCCTAGGAACACCCTCCCAGTTTCCAGAAGACACAAACTCTGGGTTCTGGAGGCCCCACCACTATCCTACTAAGTGCTTTGCCCCACTGAGTTCACGGAAATAATTTGGGACAGTCTCAGAGGTCTGAACATACCCACTCTCTTTCCTGAAGTCTGAACACTTCCCACAAGGGATCTAGGGGCCCCATCCTCCCAATCCCAACAGAATCCCTCTCAAAAACAGATAGGTCAGCAGCTAGACTAAAACTAATGGCAATATCACAGGAAGAACCAGGTGAAGGCAGTTCTGGCACTGCCTTTGCTCTTTAGTTGACCCACCCCTGGGCCCTGTGCTAACAAAAAGCCAGATTTACAGAGCAGCTAAGCCCATCCTGGACACAGCCAAACCCAAAGGAGCTAACAACAAAGAGTGGATCACTTGTAGCTTTGAACAAGCTGCCTAGAGCTGAACTGGACCACATCTGACATTGTCTTGCGCCAGTGCAGACAACAGCAGAGTTTTATCCAGAGGGAGAACCTATCAGGTAAGCACTAAACTCTGCAGAGATGAATTCCACTTATTTTTTCATTATTTTCATTATATTTTTCTTTTACATACATTAATATCATTTTTCTTTTTGTTCAATTTTTTTCTTATTTTTCTCTATTTTTTTCAAACCTTGTATTTCAACCTTCCCTTTTCTTACTCCATTTTGCCTTCTTCCTTCCTTTTCTTACTTCATTAAATTTTATTTTTTTCTCTTTCTTTGTTCTTTTATGGTGATTCCTTGTTTCTATTCCTTAGCCTTATTGTTTGACCTCCCTCTGTCCTCTCAAAATCACTTTTTCTCTCATTTGGTCTTATCATATTTTTGTTTTTCTTTTGATCTTTTATTTGTCTTTCTGTTTTTATTATTTTTTGATCTTTTATAATTGATTTTGCTATTTTTATTATTTTTTGACTTGTATGGGTTTTGTTTGCTGTGTTTGTTTGCTTTGTTCTGTCAGTACCAGTACAACAGCATACAAGACATGATGAGTACTGAGTCTCTCAGTCAGCCAGCCAGCCAGCCAGCCAGAGGGGAGTTCCCCCCAGTGAGTAATCCAATGACAATCAGGACCCAAGTACAACAGGATAGTCATCATAAACTGAACAAGGGACATTTCCTAGAACATCCAGCTCAAGAGATCAAGGACTGCACCACTTAAGTCCCATAGGACTTCTACCACAAACGGTCACCCCATTAAGCCAGAGAGTCAAACTGAATCTAACTAATATGTAGAAACAAACAAAAAGAGTCAGCTAAAATGGAGAGACAAGAAACCCCAAATTAATCCTGGCTGATGTAGCTCAGTGGATTGAGCGTGGACCTGCAAACCAAAGGGTCACTGGTTTGATTCGCAGTCAGGGCACATGCCTGGGTTGCAGATCAGGTCACCAGTAAGGGCATACAGGAGGCAACTTTTCTCTCCCTCTCTTTCTCCTTCCCTTCCTAAATAAATAAATAAATAAGAAAGAAAGAAAGAAAGACTCCAAATAAAAGAAAATGAGGAATCCCCAGAAAAATAGATAATTGAAATTAAGGAAAGCAAATTATGAGACATAGAGTTTGAAGTGATGCTCAAGGAACTTAATGAGAACTACAAGGAACTTAAGAGAAATTATATCAGCATTAAAAAGACAGAAACTCTGAATAAGAACCAATTGGAAATGAAGAATACACTAGAAGGAATTAAAACCTGGCTAGATGAAGCAGAAGACAGAATCAGTGCCTTGGGAGAAAAGGTAGAGAAAACATCCAAACAGAGCAACAAAAAGAGACTTAAAAAGAATGATGATGGTTTAATGGAAACTTGGGGGGGGGTTAAATGTAAAAAATATCCATATCATAAGGATTCAAGGAGAAGAAAGTGAGCAAGAGATAGAAAACTTGTTTGAAAAAATAATGACAGAAAACTTCCTGATCTTGGTAAAGGAAAAAGTCAAACAAGCTCAGGAATCCCAGAGAGTCCTAATCAAGAAAAAAACAAAGGGACATACACCAAGACGCATCATAATTAAAATGGCAAAGTTTAAACACAAATAGAAAATCTTAAAGGCAGGAATAGATAAACAGACAGTTACCTACAAGGTAACTCCAATAAAACTGTCAGCTGATTTCTCAAAAGAAAAACTTTAGGTCAGAAGAGATTATCATGAAAGATTTAAAATGATCAAAAGCAAGGATCTCCAACCAAGACTACTCTATCCAGCAAGGCTATCATTTAAAACTGAAGGCAAAATAAAGAGATTCCCAGACCAAAAAAAAAAAAAAAAGGCTAAAACATTTCATTAACACCAAACCAACACTGCAAGAGATGGTAAAGGGACTGCTTTAAGAAGAAGAAGTAATAGAGAGAAAGAGAAGAATGTGGATATAAAGGAATAAACGAACAATGAACAAGCACCTTAATAATAACCTTAAATGTAAATGAAGTCAATGCTCCAATAAAAAGGTATACAGTACCTGATTAATTATATACGCGCACACACACACACACACACATGCACATATGTGTATATATATATAAAATAAAAGGGACCTACCTCAAAAACAAAAGATTTACATGGGCTGAAAGTGAAGGGATGGAAAAATATTCCATGCAAATGGAGAATAAAAAAAGATAGGGTAGCAATATTTATATCTGACAAAATTGACTTCAAAACAAAAGCCATAGAAAGAGACAATGTCACTAAATAATACTAAAGAGGGCTATCCAACAAGAAGATATAACTCATAAACATATGCATGCCAATATAGGAGCACCGAAATAATAAAGAGAATCTTAGTGGATTTTAAGGAAGAGATCAATAACAATACAGTCACTGTAGGGGACTTTAAACCACTCCATCACCTTTGGATAGATCTTCCAGACAAATAATCAACAAGGAAACAGTGACCTTCAACAACACATTAGATCGAACAGATTTAATTGATATTTACAGAACATTGAATCCCAAAGCATAAGAATATACATTCCTCTCAAGTGCATATGGATCATTCTCAAGATAGACCACGTTGTGGTACACAAATGAAGTCTTAACAAATTCAAGAAAGTTGAAATCATATCAGGCATTTTATGGATCACAGCAGCATGAAACTAGAAATCAACTTCAGTTAAAAAAAAAACAACTGAAAATCATTCAAATACATGGAGACTAAATAGCATGTTATTAAATAATAAATGGGTCATTTAAAAGATCAAGGAAGAAATCTACAAGTGCCTGGAAACAAATGAAAGCAAACAATAATCCAAAACCTATGGGACAAAGGAAAAGCAGCCCTGAGAAAGAAATTTATAGCATTACAAGTATACCTCAAGAAGATATAAAGATATCAAATAAGCCATCTAACCCTACAATTAAAAGAAATAGAAAAACAACAACAAACAAAGTCCACAGGGAGTAGAAGGAAGGATATAATCAAGGTCAGAGCAGAAATAAATTATATAGAGACTAAAAGAACAATTCAAAATATCAATGAATCCAGGAACTGGCTATTTAAAAAGATAAACAAAGTAGATAAACCTTTAAGTAGACTCATCAAGAAAAAAAGAGAGAGGACATAATTTAATAAAAGCAGAAATGGAAGAGGAGAAATAACAAGAGATGTCAAAGAAATACACAGGATTGTAAGAAAATAGTATGAACAACTATATGCCAAGAAATTGGACAGCCTGGACAAAAATAGATAAATTTCTAGGATTGCACAATCTCCCAAGACTGAATCAAGAAGGAGCAGAAACACCCAAATAGACTGATAAGAACTAATGAAAATGAAGCAGTAATCAAAATACTCCCAGCAATCAAAAGTCTTGGACCAGATGGCTTCACAGATGAATTTTACCAAACATTCAAAGAACTAGCACCAACCCTTCTCAAACTATTCCAAAAAATCAAGAAGAAGGAAGGCTTCCAAGCTCTTTTTATGAAGCCAGTATTATCCTAATTTCAAAACCAGGTAAAGACACGACATAGAAAGAAAACCATATGCCAATATCCCTGATGAATAGTGAGGCTAAAATCTTCAACAAAATACTACCAAACCATATTCAGCAATACATTGAAAACAGCATATACCATGATCAAACAGGATTTATCCCTGGGATCTAAGGTTGGTATAATATATCGCAAGTCAATAAATGTGATACATCACATAAACAAAATGAAATATAAAAATTATATGATCATATCAACAGATGCAGGAAAAGCCTTCATTTTATAAAACCCAGCACCTATTTAAGATAAAAACTTTCAGCAAAGTGGAAATAGAGGGTTCATACCTCAACATAGTAAAGGCCATATATGAAAAACCTACAGCCAACATCATACTCAATGGGCAAAATCTAATGTTTCTTCTAAGATCAGGAACAAGACAGATATGTCTGCTTTCAACACTCTTATTCAACATAGTACTGAAAATCCTAGCCAGATAAATCATACAAGAAAAAATAAATGAAAGGTGTTCATATTGGAAAGGAGGAAATAAAGCTGTCATTATTTACAGATGATATGATATTGTATGTAGAAAATCATACAGGCTCCAAATTAATAAATGAATTTGTAAATGTACCACAGTTTTGTTATCCACTCATCTAACTGATGCACACTTGGCTGAAGACTGGTGTAGCCACTGTGGAAAGAAGTAAGGAGTTATCTCAAAAATTTTAAATGGTACTGCCTTATGACCCAGACATTCCACTTCTGGGAATTTATCAGAAGAAACCCAAATCACTAATTCAAAAGAACATGTGAATCCCTATGTTCCTTTCAATGTTATTTATAATAGTTAACATTTGGAAGCAGATGTGGATTTTTATTTATTTATTCATATCCTCATCTGAGGATATGATTATACTTATTTATTTTGGGGAGAGAGAGAGAGAGAGAGAGAGAGAGAGAGAGTTGGGGAGTGAACACCCAACCTAGGTATGTGCCCTGACTGGAAATTACACCGGCAAACTTTTGGTGTACTGGATGTGCTCCAACCAACTTAGGCACCTCGTTAGGGTCTAACATGGATTATTGATCCAGCTCTATTTCAAAGGAAGTCATGTGCTTTCTCAAAATACCTGGGTTGTTTTTATTGTTTATTCCATTACAATTTTTCCCGTTTTCCCCCATACCCTCCACCACCCAGCTCACCCTCTGCTCCTACAGTCAACCATACACTTGTTGTTCATACCCATGGGTCATTTATACATGTTCTTTGACTGGTCCCTTCCCCTTCTTTCCACTATTCTCCCCTCTCCCCTCCATTCTGGAAGTTGTCAGTCTGTTCCAGATTACCACGTCTCCTATTCTATTTTTCTCATTAATTCATTTGATTCATTAGATTCTGCTTATAATTAAGATCATATGGTATTTGTCTTTTATTGTGTGGCTTATTTCACTAAGAATAATAATCTCCAGTTACAAGCATGCTATCAAAAAAAAGTAGGAAATTTCTTGCCTGGCACTGGCCCAGGCCATTGTTCAGGCTGCTGCAGTTGCTGGGGCTGCCGCCACCAGGGTATAGCCACTTGAAAACCTGTGGCTGTGAAGTGATACCCACCAACCCAGAAAGAATGGCAGCAGCAGCACCCAAAGCCAAGGCTCCTGCACTCCAGCACCTACAGACGACGCAGTCTGTCTCTGTTTACCTGGTGCTCAGGAAAAGAAACTAAGGCCTCGAGCTTGAGTAATTCTCTCAAGGTTACCAAGTTGATAGAGGGATGAAAACAGAATCACCAGCACTGACTGAAGTTACCTTAACATGGGGAATCTTCTTAAAGTTTTGACATGCACAGACCTTGGGCAGGGGCCAAATATTTTCCTTGAGTTTGAAGATGTCCAGCCTACAGAGTATGAAAGGAAATTTGTAATCAGGCAAATGTAGTATTAAAAGATGCAGAAGGCATCTTGGAGGACTTGCAGTCATACAGAGGAGCCGGCCATGTAATACAAAAGACCATCCAGCATCCAGCAGATAAGAAGTTACAAGAGAAGGCATGGGGTGCTGCTGTACCACTACTAGGTAAATTTAAGAAATGTTATGAATTTTCTCAGAGGTTAGAAGTAGCATTATGAGGTCTTCTGGTAACCTTGAAAAGTACTCCCCCAGCATCTAGAGCAAGAGCAGACTCTCACTAAATAGTTCACAGAAATCCTTCATTTCACACTCTGGTTTGATGAACTCAAGATAAATTCTGCCATACAGAATGACTTCAGCTATTATAAAAGAACACTGAGCTAAATGAGGATTAATAATGTTCCAGCAGAAGGGGAAAATGAAGTAAGTAATGAATAGGCAAATTGGATGTCTTTGTTTTATGCTCAGGTTACCCCAATGCTGAAAAATCTTACGTAATGCCACAAAAAAATTGTATGAGAGAATACAAATTTACCAATAGAAAATATCACAGATTGTCTAAGCTCCATGGCTAGTATATACAGAGTCATGCTGGAAACACTGGAAAACAGAAACAGATTTACAAACAAAGAGACAGTGTCATTCTGCTTGAGGGTAATGGTGGGCATCATAATACTATATGACCATGTACATCTAGTGGGAACATTTGCCAAAACGTCAAAAATTGACATGCATGTTTATATCAAAGTTCTTAAAGACAAGCCTCCTAATAGAATAGAAGGTTGTCTCAATGCTCTCAGGTACACAATAAAATATATGAATGATGAGACTACCTCAAAGTAAATTAAATCCATACTGTAATAACACTTCTGGAATGAGCACCTGCTGTAGAAAAAAGACAGTATTCTGTAGTGACTGAGAATGCACAGTCTTTTAGTGATCGCAGTTACTTTCTCATTAACTCTCACTTTTTTATTTCCGCTATTCCTCTGCCTTCTTTTTAAAAAGAAGATGAAGAAAAAGAGTGAGACATAGAGGAACACAGGTACAAAGGGGGAAAATGACAATGAATAACTACTATCAATAATAACCTTAAATGTAAATGGATTAAATGCCCCAATCAAAAGACATAAGGCAGCTGAATGGATAAGAAAATATGACCCACGCATATGCTGCCTACAAGTGACCCACCTGAGACCAAAAGACTTACACAGACTGAAAGTGAAGGGATGGAAAAAAATATTCCGAAGAGATGGACAAGAAAAAAACAGGGCAATAACACTTATATTAGACAAAATAGATTTCAAAACAAAGGCCATAGAAAGAAGCACAGAAGGACAGTTCATAATGCTTAAGGGAAGAATCTATCAAGAAGACATAACTATTATAAACCTATACACACCCAACATGGGAGCATCCAAATATATAAGGAAAATCTAAGAGGACTTCAAAAAAGATATAAACAGTAACACACTTATGTAGCAGATTTTAACACCCCACTGTCAACAAAGGATAGATGTTCCAGACAAAATATCAATAAGAATATTGCGGTAATGAATGGCACACTAGATCAAATGGTCTTAACTGATACATGTAGAACCTTTCATCCCAAAGAAGCAAAATACACATTATTTTCAAATGCACAAGGAATATTTTCAAAGATATACCACATTATAGGATACAAAAGAAGCCTCAACAAGTTCAAGAAATTGAAATTATAGAAAGCATTTTCTCAGACCACAAGGGCTTGAAACTGAAAACCAACCTCAAGAAAAAAACTCAAAAGCATTCAAATTCGTGGAGATTGAATATCATGCTATTAAACAATGAATGTGTTAATAATGATATCAAGGGAAAAATCAAAAAGTTTTTGGAAACAAATGAAAATGAACACACAACAGTCCAAAATCTATGGGACACAGTGAAGGTAGTCCTGAGAGGGAAGCTCATAGCAATACAGGCTTACCCTAAAAAGGAACATTACAAATAAACAACCTAACCTTACATCTACAGGAACTGAAGGAACAAGAAGAAGCAAAGCCCAGAGTGATTAGAAGGAAGGAAATGACCAAGATCAGAGTAGAATTAAATGACATAGAGAACAATTCAAAGGATCAATAAATTCAGGAGCTTATCGACAAGCCATTAACTACACTCATGAAGAAAAATAGAGAGAGGACCCAAGTAAAACCAGAAATGAAAGAGGAGAAATTGATACCACAGAAATACAAAGGATTGCAAGAAATTACTATGAACAACTACATGCCGACAAATTTGAAATCCTAGGTGAAAACGACAAATTCCTAGAAAAATATAATCTTCCGAAACTAAATCAAGGAGCAGAAAGCCTGGACAGACCAATAACAACTAGTGAAATTGAAAGAGTAATCAAAAAACTTCCAGTACACAAAAGTCCTGGACTGGACCAGTTTCACGGGAGAATTTTACAAAACATTTAAGGAAGAGCTAACCCATATCCTTCTCCAACTATTCCAAAAAATCCAAGAAGAGGAAAGACTCTGAAACTCTTTTTATGAGGCCAGCATCATCCTAATCCCACAACCTGATGAAGACACAACAAAGAAATTGACATGACAATGTAGCTGATGAATATGGATACTAAAATCTTCCACAAAATATTGGCAAACTGCATCCAGCCATGCATTAAAAAGATGATCCACCATGATCAAGTGAGATTCATCCCAGAGATACAAGGATGGTACAACATTCACAATTCAATAAACATAATACATCCCATAAACCAAAGGATAGACAAAAATCACATGGTCATAGGAATAGATACAGAAAAAACATTTGACAAGGTACAGCACCCATTTATGATAAAAACACTGAGCAAAGTGGGAATAGAGGGAACATACCTCAAAATAATAAAGGCCATATATGAGAAACCTACAACCGACATCATACTCAATGGGTGAAAACTAAAAGCTTTTCCCCTAAGATCAGGAACAAGGCAAGAGTGTCCACTTTTACCATTTCTATTCAACATAGAACTGGAAATTTCGGCCACAGAAATCAAACAACAAAAATAAATAAAATGCATCCAAATTGGGAGGAAAAATAAAGCATCATTGTTTGCTGATGACATGATACAGTACATAGAAAACTGTATAGACCCCACCAAAAAAACACTCGACTTAATGAGTGAATTTGGCAAATTGGCAGGATATTCAACATCGATATTCAGAAATTGAAGGCATTTTTCTACACCAACAATGAAATATCAAAAAAGAAATCAGAAAAAATTCCATTTTCTATAACAACAAGAAAAATAAAACAGCAAGGCATAAACCTAACCAAGGAGGTAAAAGGCCTGTACTCACAAAACTACACAACACTGAAGAAAGAAATTAAGAAAGGCAAAAATAAATGGAAACATATGCTGTGTTCATCAATTGGAGGAATTAACATAATCAAAATCACCATATTACCCAAAGAAAATTTAAAGATTCAATGCCATCCCTATTAAAATACCAATGACATATTTCACAGACATGGAACACATTTCAAAAATATATGGAACCACAAATGACCCTAAATAGCCTCAGCAATTTTGAGAAAGAAGAATAAAGTAGGAGGGATGACAATACCTGATATCAAACTATTTTACAAGACCATAGTAATCCAAAGAGTCTGGTACTGGCATAAGAACAGACACAGCCCTGGCTGGCGTGGCTAAGTGGATTGAGTGCTGGCCTGCAAACCGGAGGGTCACCAGTTCGATTCCCAGTCAGGGTGTGTGCCTTGGTTGTGGGTCAGGTCCCCAGTGGGGGGTGTGGGGGGCAGCCATGCATTGATGTTTCTCTCCCTTTCTCCTTCCCTTCCCATCTCTCTAAAAATAAATAAATAAAATCTAGGAAAAAAAGACACATAGATCAATGGAACGGAATAGAGAGCCCAGAAATAAACCCATGTCTGTATGGTCAAATAATATTTGACAAAGGGGTTAAAAGCATAAAATGGAATAAAAATAGCCTCTTCAACAGATGGTGTTGGGAGATGTGGACAGCTACGTGCAAAAATGTGAAATATGACCACCAACTTATACCATATACAAAATTAAACTCAAGATGGATAAAAAACTTAACTGTAAGTCTTGCCACCATTAAAGTCTTAGAAGAGGACACAAGCAGGAAAATTTCAGATATTTCACCCAGAAGTATTTTCACTGATATGTCCCCTAAAGCAAGAGATATAAAGGAAAGAATAAAGAAATGGGACTACATGAATTTAAATAGTTTCTGCACAGTAAAGCGAACATCAGAAAAATGAAAAGGGATACAACTGTATGGGAAAATATATCTCCCAATGAAGCTTCGGATAAGTGTTTGAACTTCAAAATATATAAAGAACATACATGACTCCACTCCAAGAAGACAAACAATCCGTTAAAAAATGGGAAAAGGACCTGAACAGACACTTCTCCAAAGGGGACATACAGAGAGCCCAGAGACATATGACAGGATGCTCAGCATCACTAGCCTTCAGAGAGATGCAAATTAAAACTGCAGTGAGATGTCACTCCACACTGGTAATAATGGCCAACATAACCAAATCAACAAACAGCAAGTGCTGGTGAGGTTTTGGACTGTTAGGCTATTGCACTGTTGGTGAGAATGAAGACTGGTGCAGCCACTGTGGAGAACAGTACATAATTTCTTCAAAAAACTAAAAATGGAACTGTCTTTTGACACAGTGATTCCACTGCTGGAATTATACCCTAATAATACTGAAATACCAATTCAAAAGAACCTATGCACCCCAATGTTCACAGCAGTGCAATTTACAATATCGAAGTGCTGGAAACAGCATAAGTGTCCATCAGTAAATGAATGGATCAAAAAACCATGGTCCATTTACACAATGGAATACTACACAGCAGAAAGAAAGATCTACTACAGCATGTAGTAGACAGCACGGATGGAACTGGAGAGTATTATGGTAAGTGAAATAAAACAGGCAGTGCAAGACAAATACCATAAGACCTCACCCATAAGTGGAACCTAACCAACAAAACAAAGAAGCTAGAAAAATAGAACCAGAGACATGGAAATAAAGAACAAACTGACTTCACCAGAGGGGCGGGGGATAAGGAAGAAAGGAGGGGAAGGGTCAAGTCAAGGACCAGGTATAAAGGACCCATGGACAAAGAAAATGGGTGGAAGCATTGAATACGTGAGGTTGAGGGTGTGTAGGGCAGGGTAGAGTAAAGGTGGAAAAATGGGCGCAAGGGTAATTGAACAATAAAAAACATTGTTTTAAAGGGCAGGATTTACTTCTTTCTTTCTGTTGCGTAGTATCCCTTGTATAAGTGCACCACAGTTTTTTGATCCTCTCATCTACTCTTGGGAACCCAGGCTGTTCCCGGCACTTGGCTATTTTAAATAGCACTGTTATAAACATTGGGGCGTACAAGTTCTTTGAATTGGTATTTCACAATCCTTAGGTTATATCCCAAGAAGAGGAATCTCTGGGTCAAAACACAGTTCCATTTTTAATTTTTGAGAAAATTCCATACTGTTTTCCAGAGCAGCTACAGCAGTCTTCATTCCCTCCAATGTTTCACCAAGGTTCCCTTTTCTCCACATCCTTACCAGAACTTGTTCTTTGTTGATTTATTAATGATGGTCATTCTGAAAGGTGTGAGGTGGTATCTCATGGGGGTTTTCATTTGCATCCCTCTGATGGCTAGTGATGTGGAGCATTTTTTCACATGTTTATGGACCATCTGTATGTCCTCCTTGGGGAAAGACCTATTCAGGTCATTTGCCTTTTTCATTTTTTTTAATTATTGTCAATTACAGTTGTCTATTTTTTGCCCATTGCTCTCTCCTTTCCTGCCTACCACCCCTCCCCCACATTCAATCCTGCCCCCTGTTGTCCTTGTCCATGGGTCCTTTATACATGTTCCTTGACTTCATCCTTTCTCTTTTTTTCCCCATTTATCCCCCTCTCCCCTCCGCTCTGTTCACTGTCAGTTTGCTCTTTATTTCCATGTCTCTGGTTCTATTTTGCTCACTTTTTTGTTTTGTTGATTAGGTTCCACTTATAGGTGAGATCATATGGTATTTTTCTTTCACTGCCTGGCTTATTTCACTTGGCATAATACTCTTCAGTTCCATCCATGCTTTTGGGGAGGGTGGGAGCTCATTCTTTCTTTCTGTGGCATAGTATTCCATTGTGTATTTGGATTGTGTGTCTTCCTGGTGTTGAATCATATGGATTCTTTATATATATATATTAGAGATGAATCCCTTGTCCTATGCATCACTGGCAAATCTCTTCTCCCATATAATTTGCTCCCTTTTCATTTTGATGATGCTTTCTTTAGCTGTACAAAAGCTTTTTAAATTTGACATAGTCCCATTTGTTTATTTTTCCTTTGTTTCCCTTGACCCAGGAGCTATATAGGTAAAAAATATTGCTATGTAGAATACCTATAATACCTGCCTGTTTTCCACTAGGACTTTTATGGTGTCACAAGTAATATTTGTCTTTTACCTATTTTTAGTTTGTTCTGGTGTATGATATAAGTTGCCGGTCTAGTTTAATCTTTTAGGTTGTACCAATCCAGTTCTCCCAAAACCATATATGCTCATGCCCCTCTGTCCAATACTAATTGACCATACAGACATGAGTTTACTTCTGGGCTCTCTATTTTGTTCCATTTATCTATATGTATGTTCTTACCCCATTAACATAATGTGTTGATTATAGTGGCTTTGTAATTTAGTTTTGTATCAAGTATGTGATCACTACAACTTTGTTCTTCTTTTTCAAGATTCCTGAGACTATTCATGGTCTTTTTTTGTCCATATAAATTTTTGAAATGTTTGTTCTAGATATGGTATTTATGCCATTGGTGTGTTAATAGGAATTGCATTGTGTCTATAGGTTGCTTTGGGCAGCATGCACATTTTAATGATGTTGATTCTTCCATCAAAAACATACTATGTGTTTCCAGTTATTTGTATCATTCTCAATTTCTTTCCTCAGTATTCTATAGTTATCTGAATACAGATCTTTTACCTCCTTACTTAAATTTATTCCTAGTTACTTTATTTTTCAAGTTGCTATAGTAAATTGGAAATTTTTGAGTTTCTTTTGCTGATGGTTCATTGTTGGGGTACAAAAAATGCCATCAATTTCTGAATTGACTTTCTATCCTTCTATTTTGCCAAATTCTCTAATAGGTCCAGTAGGTTTTTTTTTTTTGTGGAGACTATAGGGTTTCTATATACACTATCATGTCTTCTGCATATATTTAAAGTTTTACTTCCACCTTTACAATTTGAATGCCTTTTATTTTTCTTATCTGATCACTATGGCTGGAATTTCCAGTACTATGTTGAATAAGAGTAGTGAAATCGGTCACCCTTGTCTTGTGCCTGATCTTAAGAGAAATGGTTTTAGTTATTGCCCATTGATTATGATGTTGGTCATGTGTTTCCATATATGGTCTTTATTATGTTGAGGTATGTTCCCTCTATTCACACTATGTTGAGTGTGTTTATCATAAATGGGTGCTAACCTGGTCGGTGTGACTCAGTGGGTTGAGTGCTGGCCTGTGAACCAAAGGGTCACCAGTTTTATTCCCAGACAGGGCATATGCTTGGGTTGTGGGGCAATTCCCCTCTAGGGGGCATGAGAGGCAACCACACATTGATGTTCCTCTCCCTCTCTTCCTCCCTTCCCTCTCTCTAAGAATAAATAAATAAAATCTTTAAAAAATAAAATAAAACAAATGGGTGTTAAAATTTATCACATGTTTTTTCAGCATCTATTGATATGATCATGTGATTTTTGTTCTTCATTTTATTTGTGTGGTATATTATGTTTTTAATTTGTGAATATTGTGCTATCCTTGCATCCCTGGGATAAATCCCACATCATCGTGGTGTATGATATTTTTAATATATTTCTTGATCTGGGTTGCCAATATTTTGTTTTGGATTTTAGAATCTATGCTCATCAGAGATACTGGCCTATAATTTTCTTCCTTTGTGTGTTTTTACTTGGTTTTGAAAGTAGGATAATACTGGCCTTATAAAAAGAGTTTAGGAGTCTTCCCTCTTGGATTTTTTGGAATAGTTTGAGAAGGATAGGTGTTTCTCTTTCTTTTAATGTTTGATAAATTCACCTGTGAAGCCATCCAGTCCAGGGCTCCTGTTTGTTTGGAATTTTTTTATTACTGCTTCAATTTTTCTAGTTGCTATAAGTCTACTCAGGTTTTGAACTTCTTCTTGATTCAGTTTTGGGAGATTGCATGTTTCTAGGAATTTGTCCACTTAGACCACGTTGTCCAATTTCTTCGCATACAGTTGTTCATAGTAATTTCTTACAATCCTTTGTATTTTTGTGGTATCTTGGTTGCTCTCTTTTCTTTATGATTCTTCATAAAAGTTTGTCAATTTTGTTTATCTTTCAATGAATGAGCTTCTGGATTCATCGATCCTTTGAATTGTTTTTTTAGTGTTTATATCATTTAATTTTACTTTGATCTTGATTATTTCTTTCCTTCTACTTGCTCTGGGCTTTGTCTTTTGTTGTTCCTCCAGTTCCTGTAGATGTAGTTTTAGGTTGTTTATTTAAGACTTTTCTATTTTCTTTAGGTAGACCTGTATTGCTTTGAACTTCCCTCTCAAGACTGCCTTCATTGTACCCCGTAGGTTTTGGAATGTTGTGTGCTGCTTTTTGTTTGTTTCCAGATACTTTTTGAATCTTCCTTGATCTCACTGTTAAGCACTTCATTATTTAATAACATGTTATTCAGTCTCCACATATTTGAATGTTTTCAACTTTTTCTTTTGGTTTTTATAGAGTTTGTTTTCTGGTTTTAAGCCATTTTGACCTAAGATGATGCTTGATATGATCATAATTTTCTTGAATTCATTGAGTCTTGTTTTGCATCCTACCATGTGGTCTATTTTGGCCAATGATCCATGTGCTTTGGAAAAGAATGTATATGTTGCTTCTTTGTGGTGAAATGTTTTATAAATATCAATTAAGTGCAGTTGATCTTGATTGTCGTTCAGTTACACAATATCCTGTGTGGTTTTTTGCTTAGACAACCTCTCTATTGTTGACAGTGGGGTGTTAAAATCCCTTAAATGACTGTATTGTCGATATTTTTCTTAAAGTCCTCCAAGATTTTCTTTATATATTTTGGTGGCCCTCTGTTGGGCGCATATATGTTTACAAGTGTTATATTCTCTTTTTGTGCTACTCCCGTAAGTATTATGTAGTGACCTTCTTTGTCTCTTATTATGACCTTTGTTTTGAAATCTATTTTGTCTGATATAATCATTGCTACCCCAGCACCTTTTCTTCATGTCCATTAGCTTGAAATATTTTTTTTTTCATCTCTTTACTTTCAGCCTGCATATGTCTTTTTTTCTGTGGTGGATCTCTTGTAGTTAGCATATATATGGGTTGTGTTTCTTATCCAGTCAGCTACCCTATGTCTTTTGATTGAAGCATTTAATCCATGTACATTTAAGATTAATATTGATAGGTATTTATTCATTGTCATATTTCCTCTTTTTACTTATGTTTCTCTCTCTTCCCCTCCACCTTTCTTCATTTTCTTAAAGCAGTCCCTTTAGCATCTCTTTCAATGCTGGTTTGGTGGAGATGTACTATTTTATATTTTAGCCATTTTTCCCTTTGGTCTGGGAAACTCCTTATTTAACCTTCCATTTTAATTGAGAGCTTTCCAGAGGTTGGTACTCCACGGTGTGAGGGAACCTGCTTGGATGCAAATAATGACAGGTGCTCAGCTCTTGGTCACCAAGCTCCCAGCCCACTGCTCTTGTAGGAGACTCAGACCCAAACTCTCTGTCCCACATGGCCCCCTGTTCACCATCTGTGCCAGGTGAGGCCCTGCAACCCCTTTGCTGTGCAGCTTTTTTATCTTCCTGCCCAGCTGGATTCAGTGGGAATGAGGTGCGCTTCCAATCTGGTTTCTTTGCTGGCAGGGCAGCTGTGCATGTGTCAGGGTCACTACCCAGTCACACTTCAGTTTCCCATTTAAAAAGTCTCTGTGTGTCACGCACACCACATTGACAAGTCACTAACTAGTTCTCTATGCACTCCTCCTCCCCAAACAGCAAAACGTCTTCTTGCTCAGGCTGGCCGCAGCCTGCCAGTGCTTTTGACAGTTTTAGGGGATAGAATTTCTCTCTGGAACTCTCCCAGTTGGTGCTACAGTTATGGACAAGCTGGTCATTGTGTGTGTGCAGCCTGTCTCCCAGACTCCTTCTATCCTCCCAAGTCTCTTCCAAATTAGGGTTGGGAGCTCCCTGCATAGTACCTGGACCCCTGGCTCAGGTAGGGGAGGGAGCAACTAAGCTGTGTTTTCTGTCTGCTTTTTCCTCTGCTGCAGGCTCCTTGTACAGGGTGTTTCCCCTTCAACTTATAAAGTCTCTTACTAGGCAATGCAAAGCATACTCTGTACTCCTTGGCTTCAAAAATTCACATCAGCTGAGATTCTGTTGATTGTTCAGGTCACTTGTCGGAAGATCAGTTAAAAATCCCTGGTATGGGCTCAGCTTACACATATTCAGTTGCCATCTTCCAGTCCATTTGAAATATCTGTTTACTTGTTTATAAATTTTAAAAAAGAGATTGGACTGCTAGACAGTGCCATTTTATCCTAGTGGTATTGGTGTGGGTAATGGATGACTTGTCTTCATAAAACACAGAGCCATGTGGATCCATGTGGGGGCCTGATTGAAAGGACTGCCTCACCTTACTTGAGAGGGCTACAATAACCTGATGGGGCTTTTGATTACTACCTATATATTAGCTAATTACATATATATACATATTAGGTATATAACTAATGTATTGTATGAGTAGGAAGAAAAGTACAAGGAAATTTGCTAATAAAAAATGGGCTATAGCAAGGCACTTTTGTACTTAATAGCATCTTCTTTTTTTCTCTCTCTTGGGCCAGCATTAGCCCGTTTGTGTGTCCATGTGGCTGATTTTTGACCAATGGAATGTGTAGGTGCATTTCTAGCACCTCTTAAGCCATCTTCCATGGATTTTCCTTCCATTACCTGCCAGTTGGGTGCAAAAAATACAGTGGAGAAATTCAAGGCCTTGTAAGAGGGTGAAAGCTCTTGATGGAAAAATCCCAAGTTCCTCAATGACTGCATGGACTAGAGTTCCCCTGTTGACCAAATTAGACTATAACTAGAATAAGAAAATAAACTTTTTTTTGTGGTAAGCCATAGCTTTTGGAGTCAGCCATTAGCTGATGCTGACTACTGCATAAGTCCTCCTAACTGTGGCCTCATCTATAATTCAAGGAAAATATCATATGTCCCATGGGAGCATGGGGAGAAATAAATATGTCAAATGTCTAGCTCATGACTGGTCCATTGTAAGTACTTGATAAATGTAATAATCTTCCTCAGCTATTCACATCAATGAAATGTAACTTCAGAATATTTTCACTTTTTGCTTTTTGACAATAACATCTTTATGTAGTGGAAATATTAACCATCTAGAGTGAGTTGGAGGTGTTTTAAATTGATACAGACATGTGTAAATAACCTTGTGTTTTATCCTTGAGTACTATGAAGCTGTATCCATTGTTAGGCACTAAATAAGTTCTCCAATGCCTTACTTTCTGTTGATCTCAGAAACCACAAACACTATTCTTATGTGGAGAAGAAATATGCTATTCAATCTGATGACCATAATAAAATATTTTCCTTCTCTTTATGTTGATATCAGTGTGGATTTTGTATATTTCTAAAAAACAAACTACTCACATTTACCACCATAGGACTGATCACAAAATATAGGTTGGAACAGACTAGGGTTTGATATCTGCTGCCAGAAAATGACTGAGGGCTGGTGTGAAGCCCTGTGTTCTATTTGTAATAGCTCCATATTTTCTTAATTGTCCCAACAAAGACATCCTGATAAAACAGCTGCAGCTCCTATAAAATCCAATGAAATAAGAGATACATTCAGATAACCCATCAATTATTCTGGAAAAACAGTGCTAACTTTGACAAAGTAATTGTATGGAAAGTCAGGCTGTTAAAATTATATTGATTTTCTACATATTTAGATAAATGACACGTCAGAAAATGGACTGATGTCTAGGGCTCCGTGCCACCTGTTAATCAGTTATCGGGAGCTGGATATGTGCAAAGTATCTGGTAGTGGTAACATGACATCCAACTAAACACAAGCAAGAGAATGGAGGACATATTCAAGACCCAACCCTCTTCAGATCTCTTTCTTTCTCCAACATTTCCACGAGATCCCTACTGCTCATTAAAGTAGATAGAAATGTTTTACTGTGATATTCAAGGCCTTCTGTAG
Source organism: Mormoops blainvillei (assembly GCA_004026545.1). Classification (NCBI taxonomy): domain Eukaryota; kingdom Metazoa; phylum Chordata; class Mammalia; order Chiroptera; family Mormoopidae; genus Mormoops; species Mormoops blainvillei. Next base: position 18,447 of record PVJD01013645.1, read on the forward strand.
TAAAGCTTTACCCAATTTTGTGAACAAACCGAAATAGTCGTTGGCGCGCAGAATTTGCCCAAGTTTTCCTACATCCTTGCTTTTATCATGTCACTTCTTCTACCTGAATGCCCTCCCTCCCCTGCCTATGCCTGTTGAAATACAGGCAGAAACGTACACTTAAAACATATGTGATCCGGTTAACCAATGCCATAAATTTAACCAATGCTAATAAATTTAATTAAAAACTTTGTTAAAATTATGTACAAATTCTATTTTGTTAGAATTGCTAAACCCAAAAACATATTCAAGTGTCTAGTGAAAGAATAAAAATAAAGAAACTATAAGATTTTAGACACATGCTTTATAATTAGTATAGAGATCTTAGAATTTCTTCTTTTTTAAATATTTTATTTATTTATTTTTAGAGGGAAGGGAAGGAGAAAGAGAGGGAGAAAAACATCAATATGTGACTGCCTCTCACACACCCCCTACTGGGGACTTGGCCCACAATCCAGGCTTGTGCCCTGACTGGGAATTTTAACAAAGGTGACCCTTTGGTTTACAGGCCAGCACTCAGTCCAGTGAGCCACACCAACCAGGGTGATATCTTAGAATTTCTGACAGAGGTAAAACTGAGCACCATAGTATAGAATCCCTTAAGATTCATTTTCAATCCTATGGATTTCATGCAGGCTTATTTTATTACTTCTCAAAACATTTAAAAGAGATGTCATATCTCCTTTTCTCTGTCAATGACTCTTTAGGCACTTCTTGTCCTCATCTGTTTATTCTTTGAATATTTAACTTAGGTGCCCTGCTGCTACTACGCCTAAGGGTCATATCTTACATTTTATCACTTACAGTGTTCAACACAGTGCCCTGTATATGTTTCATATTCCTTAAATATTTGTATTAGAATTAAAAATCAAACAATAAAAACTACACAAATCATTTTTAAGATGGGTAAATGGGCAAACTTTTTTCAAAGGAAATATACAAATGGACTATAAACACATGTGAAGAGGTTCAACATCATTAATAATTATGGAAATGCTAATCAAAACCGTCATGAAATGCCACTCCAGACCAAGTAGAATGGCTATTATTTTAAAAAGTGACAAATGTTGGAGAAATATTAAGAAACTGGAACACTCTTGCATTGTTGACAGGAATATAAAATGGTGTAGCTGTTGAGGAGAACAGTATGAAGGTTTCTCAAAAAATTAAAAATGAAATTAAAATATAAACCAGTACTTTCACTCCTAATTATATATCCAAAAGAATGAAAAGCAGGGAGTCAGATACTTTGACACTAATGTTCATAGCAGGATTATTAATATAACCAAAAAGTAAGAACAACCCAAATGTTCATCAATTGATGAATGAATAACTAAAATGTGATCTATACATACAATGGAATAATATTCAGCCTTAAAAATGAAGGAAATCCTGGTACATGCTACAAAATAGGTGAACCTTGAGAACATTTTGCTAATGAAATATGCCAGGCATACAAGGACAACTATCAAATGATTCCACTTATATAAAGTACCTAGAGCAGGCAAATTTACACAAAGAGAAAGTAAAATAGAGGCTACCAGGGACTGGGGTAAGAATAGGGAATTATTGTTTAGTGGGTAAAGAGTTTCTGTTTGGGATGACAAAAATGTTCTAGTGATAGATAATGGTCATGGTTGTCCAATATTGTGAATTAATACCACTGAACCGTACCCTTACAAATGGTTAAAATGATAAATTTTATATTATGTATATTTTATCATGAAAAAGTAAAAAAATATCAAAATTAATTGCAGAGCTACAATTTAGATTCATAGACCTATAACTAGTAATATATATAGCAGAAAGTAACATATATAACATGAGAATCCAACAAAATTCATGGTATCCTTGGGGTGGTTATTAGCATCACTGACTTCTCATATTCTTGTCTGAAAGAGGAGGATGATAATAGATCCTGTCACATAGAGTTATTTTGTGGGGCTGAATAACATAATCCATGAAAAATACTTAGTACAACTACTAACACAGGTTAAGCGCACTAAGAAGTATGATTCTTACGACCTACACAAGTAATTGAGCATCACTTATGTACTCAATGCTGAATGCTAAGCTAAGAAATTTGCAATTTATCTTACTACTAAGGTAGAGGACTTTTTTGAGCAAGAAGTAGCATTGGTGACAGGCAGGTTTTATGTAGTAACCTCTGAGGACAGTAAAAAAGAAATAGAACATTTTGTTTGGAACAGTCAGTTGAAATGGCAGATAAGCTGCCACAATGAATTGCCAGAAAATGAATATTTCCAAGTAGCAATTGGGTCAGTATCCAGCAGGTCTAATCTATATTATCTTTATTCACTCTGATTGGTCAGTCTAAGGGAGTAGAATATCTAATTAAGTATAAAGATATAAAATTCCTACTACTATTGCAAAGGTTGACAAAGAAGAAGTGACTTACAGAACTGATTTCTCATTTCTTTATTTCACATTTTGATGTGAATGCTAAATCAACCCTTAGAAATGTAATGTCTGTTTCAAAACTATCCAAACCAAATCACTCAACCTCTTATTCAAACTATAAGATTTCTCTTTGTTTTTGTTATGAAGACTATTAACATTACTTAAAAACAAAATAAACAATTTACAATGGTTTAAAAATACTAAATAGGCAAAATTAGCCACCCTGACTTAAAAAAAGAATTAAAATTTACAAAGGCAAATTATCCAGAAAATAGAAAATATATAATGGGAATGGCAAGCATGCTCTACAATCACCTTTGGGATGAACTAAGTCATTAATCAGTAAGCTAGTGGCTGGTAATATTGCTTTTGACTACTTCTTAACAATTTATTTAGAGCCAGAGGCAAAAATTTTAAATTGAAGCAACATTGAAAAACACGTAGAGCTGGTGTAATTGGAAAATGAATTAAACTTTTTTAATTCAAAAATGAATAAAGTTATTAACATAGAAACCTACTTGACAACTGCAAAATTTTCCCATCATTTATAAAAAATTAGCTAAAATCTTTTATAAGAAGGATAAATAGCAAGAATTGCACAGAAACACAAAAACACATTTCAAAATTTCCTCAGAGTACACAAAACTTAACTGTGTTTATGTGTGTGCATGTGTCTGTATGTATGTATATTTATATAGTTGCACAGTTATAGGAGATAATTCAATTTTGACACATATACTGCTTTGTCTGGCTTGATTTTATTCAAATTATTTTGTTTTCCAGTATCTTTTTTTTTCCAGTGAATGATGTGTTTATTTTTGCTGTTTTTGAACAATTCAGATCTTTTTTATAAACTCACCTACCATTCTGCCAAAAATGGATTAGAGTTGCTGGAGCCATGAAGAATAGTTGGGAGGCTGCTAAAGTATTGCAAATGTGAAGTGAGGTGGACCTGGGTCACTGCTATGTGAGGCACTTTGATCATTCTCTAAGCTGAACAGCTTTTTATTTAATTTATTTATTTTTATAGAGAGGGGAAGTTGAAGGAAGGAGAGGAACATCAATGTGCAATTGTTTCATGTGCACCCCTACTGGGGAGTTGGCTCACAAGCTAGGTATGTGCCCTGGCTGGGATTTGAACCAGTGACCCTTTGGTTCACAGGCTGGCCCTCAATCCACTGAGCCACACCAGCCATAGATGAGCACTTTTTAACAGAAGCCTGGGCTAGGACCTCCTCCAGGTTCCCCACATTACCTTTGCTTATTTTCATTATAGGACTTGCCACACTCTGTTCTAATCATCTGTTTATTTATACTTTTCCCTACTACACTACAAGATTCTAAATAGCGATAATTTTTTTTCATTACTGTATCCCCAGTGCCTTTCAGACAGTCTGGGGTATAGTGGGTCCTCCAAAATGTTTGTTGAATAAACAGGATCTTTACATGATTCTTATGACTCATTAATGGATACTTTCTCCTCCCACATTCTGCAACATCTTCTATGGAAGGTTCGTCAGTGATTCTCAATTATGGAACAGTAGTAGAGTATAGGATACAAATGGCTGTTCTTCCAAGTGAGCTCATCATTCTTTCCAACTGAGTGTCTTTCCAATTTGTGTATACCAGGCAAATAGACCATTTAATAGCAGAAATTCAAGTAAATCCAAATCAAATATGAGGGTAGCAAAATGTAAATAAAAGTGGTAGACTGCATCAACCAAGCATGGTTGTTTCAGTGGTCTGTACAGAAGACACATTAAGGTTAGAGTGGAACTTCGTTACCACTACAAAATGGTAGAGGCTGAAGATCGAAAGAAGTTCAAGGGAAAGTAAGAACAGTCCCTTAGCAAGATATGTAAAATAACAGGTACTATTTATTTAGTGGCTCCTCCCATCCCATCATTCCCTAACTTCTCCAACAAACACATAAGATAGGTACCATTATAAATCCTATTTTACAAATGAAGAATCTGAGGTACAGAGAAGGTAGGTTACTTTGCTAAGGACATACAGAAAGCAAAAGAAAGAACTGGGATGTAAACTCATGCACTGTCTCTAGACTATTAAATCAACCACTATACTAGATGAATTAGAAAAATTCATGGTGCATCCAGAGCTTTGAGTATGAAATTAGAAGTGACTACTATCTCCAAGCCTCCCATAACGGCAAACCAAGCCTTTTAGCTTGAGTGCATCTGTCCCTGTGACTCTGTAGGGATGGAGAGTTTCTCAAGTCCTAGAAGAGTCTAATCTCATCCAGTCATTGAAAAGAATTCTGAGCAACATTCCCATGACTGAATCTGGTTAATCCACAGAGAGTTGTCTTGATATCAAAGGTATTTCTACTTCTCATCCCCACTGAGGCAAAATGGATCAAATATTAAATTGTGTTGTGATATGCTCATAATTCCCCCTTGTCCTTCAATTTTGTCACCTAAAAATCAGGAGAACCCTAATATCTACCTAACAGAGTTACCGTGGAGATTGTTACATGAAAGGTATTCGACACAGTACCTCATCCAGAATGAATATTCATGTGTACTATATTTGAAATGAGTACTTTAGTCACTTTTTAATGTCTTGTTTCTCCCACTAGGCTATAAGTACGTCCAGTGAAGGGATCAGGGATTTCACAGATGTTGACTTCTGTCTATTCAATAAGTGCCATTGATGAGTCTACTATTCAGGACAGTTGGCCATTTATAACCTATTGAAAGTATCAATTAAAATACTGAGAAACATAATTTAAAATGTAAAATTATGAAGTCACAAAAGCAAGTGGAGTATAAACTCTTGGAGAAGTTTTTGAGAAAGAGGTGAAAAATAACCTACCAAAGGGAAAGTCCCGATGCTTCTTGGACAGGAAGAAGATAAATTAGAACAACCCCAAAGAGCATTTTGAATTTCCTGAAACTACTTACATAAGTTTAACACCCTCTCCCTATTTCATTGACAACGTGTGAACTGCCAACATGCAGAGCTTTACTTGTGCAATGGGTGGAATTGTGATACTCAAATATGCACTTGAAATACTTTGCAGTAGTCAAAGTAGGGACAAAGAGTGCTATGTGAAACAGGAGTATAATTGTAAACTTTCACAGACTTTGATACCATGTGAGGAAGGTAATACACTTAGATTTGCCTCATGCAGCCTCCATGTAAAGCATATTTATAAGAATCCAAGAATCCCAGAACTTTGTTAAGCATTTGTCTACAAATCAGCATTCAAATCTTTACTCTCTAATATCCAGTTTCTTCTTTTTACATTTAGCTCTAATAATTCAGTGAGCCACACATTGATCCCATTATTGGGCTGAGAAAGGCTTCTCTAAGACATCTATTTTGGGATAATCAATAAAAAAGGAAGGAACTCACAAAACCAGTTTGCACTGGATAGTCTTCAAAAGGGGGGAGAGAGTAAGCATTTGCTTAACATGGTCTCCTTCCTTATGAAATCGAAATATTGAACTATTTTACTTAACATATAGGTATCACTTCCAAGGGCCAAGCATTGTTCATAATACTTGCAAAAAATGAACTCATTTGATAGGATATTTAAGACCTGAGCTGTGGGGAGAAGATGTATTTGAGTTACAGCTATGTATTAGGATGATGCATTCTCCTAAATTATCAGATGTTATTTGAAGTTGGTGGTGAGAGAAAAGGGAGCAACCAGCCATTGGAAAAAATGCAGGTTTACTAAGGAGATCAGACTTCACCTCCTGGGCAATGGGGAATTTCCATTATTTGAAAAAACAGGATCCTGCTTGTGCAAATAAAGTATGGTTATAGCTGAACTAGGATTTCAGGATTAAGATATTTTACTCTTTGATGCAATTAAACAAAGTTGTCCCCTGGCTGTGTCTACATATTGAAAAGGAAAAAGGGAACTTAGAGAATTGTCCAGTGTTGAACACATTTTAAGTTGTCCATAAATGCAGTTCATTGAATAGAAGGATTAAAGTTGAGCTCAATTGTGCCTCAATTCCCTGGATAATTCATGAATAAATGGATGTGGTTTTTTAAAAATGTTATAATCTCCCCATTTTTAACCTTATGCCCATATTCTCACTTTATTGACAGAAAATTCCAAGATATGGATACTATTAATAATAACAGCTATCATTTCTTAAAGGCCTGCTATGTGCTTCACATAGTATTCACATATATCTTCTTAAATTCTTACAACTCAGTAGATGTTATTATCATTATCTTGCAGGTGAGGGAATTGAGATACAAAGAGGTTATGCCCTGACCGGTGTGTCTCAGTTGGTTGGAGCACTGTCGCATAGAACAAAAGGTCACAGGTTCAATTCCTTGTCAGGTCACATACCCAGGTTGCAGGTTCAATCTCTGGTTGGGACACATACAAGAAAGGAAGCAATAAATCTTTCTCTCTCTCTCTCTCTCTCTCTCTCTCTCCTCTCCCCCTTCCTCTCCTCCCTATCTCTCTCTCTCTCTGAAAGCAATGAAAAAATGTCCTTCGTCAAGGAAATAAAAGAAGCTATACATCTTTCTAAGGTCATTCAGCTAGCAACTAGTAGAGATGGGACTCTTACCACTCTCCCTTTGACCTTGACTTGGACCAAATCAGACTGCTTGCAATTTCCTTACTATACATGTTTCTCTTTTTTTTTTTTTTACCTCTGTTCCTTCTGTTTGAAAAATCTTTCAGAATCATCTGTTCTCACCCTTCAGGGCTTATCTCAAATATTGTTTCTTTTGAAATAGTCTATCCCAACCCATCTCCAAGAACTGGTACTTAGTTCTAAGTACTAGGTCCTTATATTTACACTGAAAACAAACTGCTAGGTGGGCAGTATGCTAGGAAGGCCTAAGACAAGGTTTCTCTCTATAGTGTGTGGATCACCTGCATCAGAGACACTTGCCTTGCTCGTGCTCAGTATATGTGTATTAAGGGGGAGAGGAAAGAGGGTTGTTAAAAAGCACATTCTTGGACCCCATTCCAGATTTACAGAAACAAATTCTCTAGTCCTAAATCTGTGGAATATGCAAACACCCCAGATCATTCCTAAAAATATGAAGGTCTGAGAACCTATGCAGTTTCCCTGGTAACAGGTTCCCTAAAAACAGGAGTAGTGTCTAGGTGGAACTCAACCACTTCTAAATAAAAATCAATTATCACCTTCAGGAAAATGAAGAAGAATTATAACAGTAGAGTCTTTTTGTTTAATTTAAAGGAATTTGATTTTGATTCTTTTGAAACATAATATAAATGCATTTAATCAAAAATAATGGCAAGATTATTTTTTATTAAAGCTTCCAAATATGTTTATTGTTGATTCGCAAATATCCTTCCTGTAATGTAGGCTTTTTAGAGGCAGGGAATCTGTTGGTTACCTCTGTCTCACCCAGGCCCATAATACTATCAAGACTCAGCACACAACTGGGGTTAAAAGTATATGCTCACTGAAACAAATACCTGAACAAAAGGAAAGTAAGATTCCTCCACAAGCAAGCATTGCATTCCACCCAGGGCTTCATTCAACAGACATTTATGGCCATGTGTTGGTTGTGGGTAGAAACTACTTTGGATCAGCCCTTGTACCTGGCATGAAGGACCTCACTATGGAGTAGAAAGATTAACACGTACACAAAGAACTATAATACAGTGAGCTATATGATGAATACAATGAGGAAGGTATAAAAAATCCCTTTCAGATGATTGAGGAAAATTATTTTCTACTTTGGATGAAAGAGAACTCCATGAAGGAAAGGGACATGCACCTAAAAATACAGTAACCTGTAACCTTTTAGAAAGAAAGTAGGTACCCTGACAGGTGTGGTTCAGTTGGCTGTGCATTGTCCTGCAAAGCAAAAGGTGGCTGGATTGATTCTGGTCAGGGCACATGCTTGGGTTGCAGGTTAGGTTCCCAATCAGGGTGCATATGAGAGGCAATCAACTGATGTTTTTCTCACATCAGTGTTTCTCTCTCTCTCTCTCTCTCTCTCTCTCTCTCTCTCTCTTTCTGCCACCCTTCCCCTCTCTCTAAAAATAAATAAATAAAAAATTTTATAAAGAAAATAGGTAATAAGTTTTTCTGTTTGAACATACATGTCCAAATAAAAATGAACTAGGAAGACAGTAGATAAAGGGTCCAGCAGAAGTAAGGCCTGCTTGAGTGTGATTGGTAGGGTAATAATATAGGTATAAAAATTCATAGTTTTAATTTGAACATTGCACCTAAAATAACATATGGTGTGCTTCAGTGTAATATTGTTATGTTACAGAATTATATGCTTATGATTTTCTAATGAAAACCAGGCATTATTTGTGCCAGACCTTGTATTTTTCCTTCATTTTTATAGCAGTAAGTACAGGATCCATAGGTAAATTAATGGATATAAAATTTTTCCAACTTAAAATATCAGGAATGTATTAAAATTTCACAGGGAGGAAAACTATGAAGTAAATATAATAAATCACTTTAACGGTAATAAAACCATGACAAATCAAAATTCCAGTGTGTACTTCCCAGCTATCTTTGAACAATTGTGTATCTTGAGAACAAATGTCAATGTAATTCCAAACATTTATGAAGGACAGCATGTAAATATTATATTAAACAGTGTTTCATTTAAAAACAAAAAACATGTTGGCCTCACATTTTATAGGTTCTCTATATAGAATGTGAATTTTTGCCTCAAAGTTGCTTCGTTTTATTTTTTCTTCCACATACGATTTAAAAGAATTGTGTAGCTGAATATAAATTCAGAAATTATTCTTACATTTTAAAAAATTCCTTAAATGGGTTATAATTTCTTTGTACTGACTACTCAAGTTTTTCAAAATAAGGTAGAATTTGGAGGAGGGATCAAGATGGCAGAGGACTGAATGGAAGTCACACTGACCTCCTCCCAGGACCAATCTGGAATTACAACTAAATTATGGAGAAATCACCCAGAGTGAACAGCTGAACAATGAGAGAGAAGCCTTATAACCTCAGACAGACAGGAGAATCAGTTCAGCACAGCCTGACTGGTAAGGAGTGCAGTAGAGATGCAAGAAGGTTGACCGAGCACCCTCAGGTGGCTGCGCCAGAGAGATAGTTAAGCAGCCAGTTGGATCCCCCTGAGAAGAGTATGGTCTAAACCATAAGCAGGGATCCCCAACCTATAACACCTGAGCCCAAAAACTACAGAGATTACAGCCAGCTGTAAAAAGTGGCAGGGCTGCTGTCTGCCAGAGATGGGTGGCTAGAGACTGAAAGGGCTTTTTAAAGGGGCAATGAATGCATTTTCATCTGCAGCCACTTACCCTGGGCTCCAGCAAAGGTAGTAGAAGAGTGGACTAGAGATGCCTGAGGAGTGACTGGGGACGGAGGTTTTGGGGAGAGAACTGAGAAAGTAGCCACCGGGATCCCAGTGTTGAGTCATCCCCCATGTGGCAGTAGCCATCTTGCTCAGGCAGACCACTCCCCAGGGCTACAGTATGAGAGGAAACAATAGCCCCACCACCAAGAGGGACTCTGCCCTGCCCCTGTGGTGCTTAAGCCTGACCGTTGAGTGCAGACTGACAGCCACAGACAGTAGATCCCTGCAAAGGGGGGACAGAGTGGACTAGAGGCACTTGAGAAGAGACCAGGGATAGAGACTTTAGGCAGAGAACTGAGAGGGTAGCCTTTTGGATCCTGATACTGAATCATCTCCCATAAGGCAGCAACCATCAAGCTCACACTGACCGCTCTCTCCAAGCAGAAGCAGCCAGAGTGGAAACATTAGCCCCCAACTACAGAAGGGATTCTGCCTTACCCGATGGTCCATAAGCCTCACTGCTGAGCAGAGAGTGACTAGATTAACAACTGAAGGAGACAGCCACAGACAGTAGATACCAGGAAGTCTTGAACAGAATACCTAAGGTCAGACAAGGTCAACATTTGACATCACCATAGCTGGATCTAAAAAGAAAAAACAGTGGTAAATACTAGAGGTTACTGATACGAAATCCACTACGGTCTTCTTGATGAATTGAGATAATTTCTTTACTACATAGTTTTTTAACATTCATTTCTTGTCCATCAAGTTGGTGCATATTAAGTCACTATATTTTATATTATAGTTTATTTCTCCCCCTTTTTATAATACTCTTAATCTCTTCATAGCCTTATTAATACTGGTCCATTTACTGTTGATAGTGGAATGGCAGGGGAGAGTTATTTTTGTGGTCTTGGGTTTGTTTCCTGGGCTTTGTTGTTTTGTTCAGGCAGCCAAATAATGGAAAGAGAAAGAAACAAGCCCCAGTCAAAAGGAAAGGCTGAACCCCCACAAAGAATACTAAGTGAAATAGAGGCGAGGAAACTATCAGATATTGAATTCAAAACAATAGAAATAAGGAAGCTCAGTGAACTCAATGAGCTCAGTGAGAATTACAAAAAAACTACAGGGAAACTATGAGGGACTTCCTGCAGACTATATCAGCATGAAAAAGAACATAGAAACTATCAACACATACCAAGAGGAAATGAAGAATACAATTTCTGAATTGAAGAACACTTCCTGAAGAAGGAAACAAAAGCAGGTTAGATGAAGCAGAAGATCAAATCAGCAAGCTGGAGGACATGGTAAGAAAAAACTCCCAGAAAGAGCAAGAAAATGAAAAAAGGCTCAAAAAGAATGAAGAGGGTTAAGGGAAATGCAGGACAACATGAAACATAATTATATCCTTATAATAGGAATACCAGAAGGAGACAAGGAGCAAGGTATAGAAAACCTGTTTGAAAAAGGTATGATGGAAAACATCCCTAATTTGAGGAGAGAAAAAGTCACACAAGTTCACAAAGCACAGATTGTTGCCATCAGGAGGAACCCAAAGAGATCCTCTCCAAGACATATCATAAATAAAATGGCAAATATCAAAGACAAAGAGAGAATCTTAAAGGCAGCAAGGGAGAAACAGGAGGTAACATACAAGGGAGCACCAATAAGGCTAGTACCTGACTTCTCCACAGAAACACTACAAGCCAGACAGGAATAGACCGAAATATTCTAAGTAATGAAAAGCCTAGGACTGCAACTAAGACTACTCTACCAGCAAGGCTCTGAATTAAAATTGTAGGTGAAATAAGGAATTTCCAAGACAAAAGAAGGCTAAAAGAATATACCTCTACCAAACCAGCATTGTAAGATATGCTAAATGTATTGTTTTAAGAAGATGAAGAAACAGAGTGAAAGAGTAACACAAGTACAAATGGAAAAAATGAATAAGTACCTATGATATATACCTTTAAATGTAAATGGATTAAATGCTCCAATTAAAGACATACAGTAGCTGAATGGATAAGAACCGATACATATGCTGCCTACAAGAGACCAACCTCAGAACAAAAGACCTACACAGACTGAAAGTAAGGGTTAGAAAAAAATACTCCAAGCAAATGGACAGGAAAAAAAGTTATGGTAGCAATACTTATATCAGGTAAAATAGACTTCAAAAGAAAGGCCATAAAAATAAACACAGAAGGACACATCTCAAAGGAACAACCCATCAGGAAGACATAAACATTGAAAACCTACATGCACTCAACATAGGAGCACCCAAATATAAAGAGGAAAATCCTGGAGGACTGCAAAAAGATTTAGACAGAAACACGCTTCAAGTAGGGCATTTTCATACCCTTCTGTAAACAATGGATAGATCATCCAAACAAAATATCAGCAGGAATATTGTGGAACTGAACGACACATTAGACAAAATAGACCTAGCTGATATATATAGAACCTTTCATCCCAAAGAAGCAAACTACACATTCTTTTCAAATGCACATGGGACATTTTCAAAGATAGACCACATGATAGGACACAAAAGAAACCTCAACAAATTTAAGAAAATTGAAATTATATCAAGAATTTTCTCAGACCACAAGGGCTTAAAACTTGAAACCAGCCTCAAGAAAAAAAACTGAAAACCATTCAAGTTCATGGAACTGAATAGCATGCTATTAAACAATGGATGGGTCAATAATGAGATCAAATAAGGCATCAAAAAGTTTCTGGAAACAAATGAAAATGAACATACAACAGTCCAAAACCTATAGGACACAGCAAAGGCAGCCCTGAGAAGAAAGTTCATAGCAATGCAGGCCTACATATAAAAGATAGAAACATTTCAAATTAACAACCTAACCCTAAGTCTACAAGAACTGGAGAAACAACAACAAAACACAGAAAGAGCAGAAGCAAGGAAACAATCAAGATCAGAGCAGAACTGAATGACATAGAGAGTACAAGAACAATTCAAAGGATCAATAAATCCAGGAGCTGGTTCCTCGAAAAGATAAACAAAATCCACAAGCCTTTAAGCAGGTTCATCAAGATAAAAAGGGAGAGGATGAAAATAAATAAAATCACAAACGAAAGAGGAGAAATTATAACTGGTACCATAGAAATAGAAAGGATTATAAGAAATTACTACAAACTATATGCCAAGAAATATGAAAACCTGGGTGAAATGGACAAATTTCTAGAAAACTATAATCTTCCAAAACTGAATGAAAATAAACAGAAAGCCTGAACACACTGATAACAGCTGGTGAAACTGAGGCAGTAATGAAAGAACTCTAGGCACACAAAAGCCCTGGGCCAGATGGTTTCACAGGAGAATTTTACAAAACATTTAAGGAACAGCTAACCTCTGACCTTCTCAGACTATTCCAAAAAATGCAAGAAGAAGGAAGACTACCAAACTCTTTTTATGATGCCATCATCATGCTAATCCCAAAACCAGATAAAGACACGACAAAGAAAGAAAACTACAGGCTAATAGTGCTGATGAACATAGAGGCAAAAATCCTCAAAAAATTATTGATAAATTGCATCTGTATTCCATTAAAAAGATCATCCACCTTGATCAAGTGGGATTCATCCCAGAGATGCAAGGATGGTACAATATTCACAAATCAATAAATGTAATACATCACATAAACAAAATTAAAGCCAAAAATCACACAATCATATCAACAGATGAGGGAAAAGCATTTGATAAGGGATAACACCCATTTATGATAAAAACACAGAGCAAAGTGAGAATTAAAGGGGGCATACCTCAACATAGTAAAGTTTATATACAAGAAACCTGCATCTAACATTATAATGAATTGGCAAAAACTAAAAGTTTTCCCACTAAGATCAGGAACAAGTCAAGGTTGTCCACTTTTACCACTTCTATTTTACATACTAGTAGAAGCCCTAGACACAGTGATCAGACAAGAAAAAGAAATAAAAGTCATCCAAATTGGAAAGGAGGAAGTAAAACAGTTAATGTTTGCAGATAACATGATAGTGTACATAGAAATCCCTATAGACTCCACCAACTACTCGACCTAATAAGTGAATTTGGCAAAACAGCAGGATACAAAGGCAATATTGAGGAATTGAAGGCATTTTTGTACACCAACAAAGAAAGATTAGAGTCAGAAATCAGGGGAAAAAATCCCATTTACTATAGGAACAAGAGCAATAAAGTATCTAGAAATAAACTTAACCAAGGAGGTTAAAGACATGTACTCAGAAAACTACACAACACTGAAGAAAGAAATTAAGGGAGGCACAAATAAATGGAAGCATATACCATGTTTATGGATTGGGAGATTTAACAGCATCAAAATGCCCATATTACCCAAAGCAATTTATAGATTCAACACAATCCTTATTAAAATACCAGTGACATATTTCATAGATATAGAACAAACATTTCAAAAATTTATATTGTTATGGAAAAATGAAACGACCAGACACCGAGGGGTTAGGAGCACGATCTTTATCTACGTGCACGGGCCCAGAGGAGACAAACTCCAAATTCTGAGCCCAGAACAATAGCCCCACATTCCTTTTATGCTGGGCTAAGCAGGGGAGGGTATTGGGAGGCATAGTATAGATTTGGCACGAAGGGGCCCACAGAGGTGGGAGAGAAGCATTCACAGCATTAGTCAGGGCAGATAGCGTCTCAACACCTGCAGCAGGGCAGATAACATTTCATTTCATCCTT
>PVJD01013646.1:0-32884 GCA_004026545.1 Mormoops blainvillei
ATGGATAGATCTTCCAAACAAAATATCAAAATGGATATTGTGGAACTGAACGATGCATTAGATCAAATGGACCTAACTGATATATATAGAACCTTCATCCCAAAGAAGCAAGCTATACATTCTTTTCAAATGCACATGGAATATTTTCAAAGTTAGACCATGATAGGAAACAAAACAGGTCTCAACAAGTTTAAGAAAACTGAAATCATATCACGCATTTTCTCAGACCACGAGGGCTTGAAACTAGAAACCAACCTCAAGGAAAAAAACCCAAAACATTCAAACTCATGGAGACTGAATAGCATGCTATTAAACAATGAATGGGTCAATAATGAGATCAAAAAGTTCTGAAGACAAATGAAAACGAACATATAACAGTCCAAAACCTATGGGACAGGAAGGAAATAATCAAGATCAGAGCAGAATTGAGTGACATAGAGACTGAAAGAACAAATCAAAGTATCAATAAATCCAGGAGCTGAATCTTTGAAAAGATAAACAAAATCAACAAGCCTTTAAGCAGACTTGTTTTTTCAAGAAAAAAACAGAGAGATGCAAATAAATAAAATCAGAAATGAAAGAGGAGAAATTATGACTGATACCATAGAAATAAAACGGATTGTAAGAAGTCACTATGAAAAACTATATGCCAAGAGATTTGAAAGCATGGGTGAAATTGACAAATTTCTAGAAAAATACAATATTCAAAAGCTGAATGAAGAAGCAACAGAAAGCCTGAACAGACCAAAAACAGCTGGTGAAATTGAAGCAGTAATCAACAAACTCCAGGCACACAAAAGCCCTGGACCAGATGGTTTCACAGGAGAATTTTACAAAACATTTCAGGAAGAGCTAACCCCTGTCCTTCTCAGACTATTCCAAAAAATCCAAAAAGAGTGAAGACTCTCAAATTCTTTTTATGAGGCCAGGATCATCCTAATCCCAAAACCAGATAAGGACATAAAAAAGGAAGAAAACTACAGGTCCATATCACTGATGAACATAGACACTAAAATCCTCAACAAAATAATTGGCAAACTGCATCCAGCAATATATTTAAAAGATCATACACCAAGAGGGATCAAGGATGGTACAAATTTGCAAATCAATAAACATAATACATCACATAAACAAAAGGAAAGGCAAAACTCACATGAGGAAGCAGGGTGGAGGGGATAAAGGGGAGAAAAAAATGAGACAACTATAATAGCATAATAATAAAATATATCAAAAAAAATCTAAACATTCGGCTACATTATTTTTCACTATAGTGCTCTTGTTTCCACAGTGAACCACTCTTTTAAATGCCAGGGATATGTTTAAATTTTTATTAAATAGTATTTGGAAAGACTACACTTACACTTATTGTCACTTTAAAAAGTATGCCTTAGCCCTGGCTGGAGTGGCTCAGTGGATTGAACACTGGCCTGCAAACCAAAGGGTCTTCAGTTCAATTCCCAATTGGGGCATATGCCTGGGTTGCTGGCCAGGTCCCAGGTAGGGGGCGCGGGAGAGACAACCACACATTAATGTTTCCCTCTCCTCCCTTGCTTCCCCTCTGTCTAAAAATAAATAAATACAATCATTTCAAAAATATACCTTAGATTTACTTTATAATAATTATATTTTATGATTCTCTCTCTTGGGTACACTGGGAGCAAATGTTAGGATGAACATACTCAAGCTGAACTAGAAAGTTTTACCAAAGACATCAGAGCTCTTCAGGAGATTCCAGCTTCTTAGAGAAATAAATAAAAGCACCCCAAAGCCCACTGAAGGCAAGCAGAGGTTTTAGATCCACTCAGAAATGTGTGGCATCGCCTAACATTTCTTTTTCCTAGCCCAAGTACTGACTCTTCCTGAGATATTTCCAGCTATCACTATTAAATCTTCCGTCTCAAAAGCTCAGATATCTACAAAATGCCTGTTACCACCTGCAAGTTTAGGCTCATTCACCTTCTGGCTGAATAGCTCTTAATCTGGCATGAGTTCTATGCCCTAGTGCTCCTCGGTGTTTAACTGGCCCTGGGTAATGTTTGAAATGTCTGAGTCAGCAGCAAATATCTGGTGGTAGCCTGGTCCCCTCAACTAAACCCAGAGCTTCCAACAGAGCTTTTGCAGGAATAGAATGCTGAGAGCGACCTGGAAAGGGATCTTGGGCGGGTGACTTTCGGAACATAACTGGGAGCATTTCTGCCCTACAACCTGAGGAAAGGCAAGCAATTCGCTCACTTCCCACGTCAGTTTGCTGGGTGGGATTGAGGAGTGAGGCTCCAAAGCTGCTCACTCCTACTGGCTAGGAAGGCGGCACTGGGCAGCCCTTTACCTTACTTGAAAGAAGAAAGAGGGCCGAGGACGGTCCATTAAGATGCCAACTCACCTAAACGACACAAACCTCTCCCCGATTAGGGCCAGGGCGGCCCCGAGCAGGGTCAGCACCACCAGCTTTCGCATGGTTCCAGGTACCCAGTGGCATCCAGATGGAGCGGTATTCATTCAGAGGGCGGGGCTGGCAGGCTCCCAGATCCGCCCCTGGATTGCTGCCCGCGCCGCCTTCCTAAACCTGCCCGAGGGTCCGCTGCAGGACCCTGGGGCCCTGGTGGGTGTCTCCCGGCCCCTTCCCGTCCTGCCGCCCCAGGTTCTAGGCCCTCTTTCTGTGGGGGGTGGGGAATCCAAGGCTACCTTTACGCAGGAGATTCGAGGGCACCTTTATGTGTGAGGTTCAAAGATAAACCTTTGACTCACGGGATTCTTTTTTTTTTTCTCCGAGACTCAAACAGGGACAGAGTCCAGAGCTGCAGGCAAAAGCCTGGTGTTCGCCCTCTTGGCAGCCTTGCCAAGAACACACCCAATGGTGTGTGGGGGAGGTTTGTTTCTAAAAGCTGCAAATTCCACTTCAACTACTCAGATGGATTGAAGGGACCTCGGGGAGCACGAGTTCAGAGCCCCATCTTCAGGTTTTTGGAAGGCAAGATGTGAGCTGAGCTGGAGAATTACTCCTGAGACAGAAGACTGATACACGAAGATAATCGAAGCGAAGAGCTTTGTAACTCACCCTTATCCTAGATTCGGGGCACAGGACCTCACCTCCTGGCCTTCATGCCCGGCGTCAGAATGCTGAATAATGCGGGTGCACAGGTCAGTTTGTTGACTGGGTGGATTTCTGAATAACAGTATCTCCCTGCGTTGTTGATGAGATAAGGAAAAATCGGAAAAAAAGTGAAGAAAAAAATAAATAGAACAGGTAACGGGACGATGAGCAGCGTGGGGAGACGGGAAAAGTTTTTTTGGGGGGGTGGTTAGATTTTCAAAAGCTGTATTATAGCTTCTATTTTATTTTCCTTGACCTCTGTACTAGGTATTTGTGTTCATATTTAGCTGTTATAAAAGAATGGAAGTTTTGTTAAAAAAACAAGCAAATAAACCCTGTTATTGTCGCTGCACAGGATCTCAGATTAAAAGGAACATGCGCGCACACACACACACACCCACACACACACCCAGACCTATATTCACCCCAATTGCAATTTCAGTCCTTTTGAAAGACTTGACCTCTTAATGACCAACTGAATTGTTAAACTCAATCCATGATCACAGTAAGAGCACCATAAATAAATACACAATATATTTATGATTAGATAAAATAAAATCCTTCATGGCCCAGAGGCCAGTTTATTTTAAAAATTCTTTCTGTATTTCTTTTTTTTAATATCATAGTCTTTATTAATTCAAATATGTTTAAGAATATTAAATCCATGTAGCAATTATCACATCCCTCCATTAAAAATAACCAAGAGCTGAAGGCATATGATTATCTCTGGGAAGGGTATTTTTTCCCTTTGTAAACCTACTTTTAATTATAACCTTCAGCACCCCTGAATTATTTTATTCAGCCCCCAAGTGAAATTGTTGAACGAGCCACTCGTTTTTGGTAAATACATAAAATAAGCACTTTTTCAATGGGGACGGCCGCCGTTCTTTGGTGCTTTTGAGAAATACAGGGGATTCTAGGTCAGTTTTCAAATATTCCTGTTTAGTCCGGAATTCTGCAATCAACACATTCAAAAGTGTAGTACCAGCTTCCAGGGCTCTCTCTCCTGAGTTCTGCACATCCAAATCCTGTTGACTCTCTCTACTGTTTCAGGAGTTCCTTCCTTATTTTTCATGACCTCTGCCACCGTTCTAGTCCAGATCCTCGTCACTTCTGTCCTGGACAGTGGAGTCAGTCTCCTGACTCCTACCTGCTCTCCTAGCATGGTGGGCGTTACCCTCTTCACTGGGATCATGCGCCCCTGAGCGTGGTGCCTCCCTGAAGCACTGTGTGGACACACAACTGTCTCTGGCCAATGACGTCTGAGCAGAGACACAGGCAGAAGTGAACAGTGTCTCCTGCTCTCTCCTGTGATGGTGCGTCTTTCTGTATTTCTAAGACAAATAATACATGTGTTTATTATATTTACTTTTGCCCAAGTAAAAATTCTAATAAATACAATAAAAAACAAGTTCCTTTTTATGCCTATTGTATTTTGGTACTTTTAATTAAAGTAGTTTTTTAGATGGTCATTGTTACAATCTAAAACTAAAATAAATGCTTCTTGGTTTCGGATCCCTAGTAAACAATATTTAGTCTTGCTTTATTCATCTATGACTTAACATTTTTCCTACGGATAATGGAAAAAGAAAAAAAAACTATTTTAACATAAAATAGTTCCAAAATACATTAGCAACAGACTACTTAAAAACGTAACTAAGAACACAGGCCAAATGGACAGAGGCCAAGTTTAAGAATACTTCTGTAATTTACACTGAAAATCCATTAAATGATTCATCTAAAAACAGAAATCAACAAATATATGAAGAAAAAAGGAAAAACTATACATTATAAAAAACATTAAATGAGTTCTTCATGAATGACATGTCAGTAGCTTTCTGTGTACAGCCTCTGACATCAGAAATGGAGCACCACCCTTTACTAGGTATAACTTGGAACATCTGCGAAATGTGAACCACCATATATAACATCAATACCTACTCCCTTAGGGCTATGATTAGGATTAAATGATGAATGGGTCACTTTTAACGCATTGCCTGGCACATAGTAAGTAGTTGGCAAGACATTTTGATAATATTGAAGAAGGGGAGAAGTATGAGAAGCAAAGGGAAGTGCTTTTTTGCTATGATGGAATGTTTTTCTCAAGGGCTTAAGGTGGTGTTATGGGAGGTATAGAGAGCTGGAAGAACTCTGTCCTGAGGCAGCCACCCTCGTCTTTGACCCTAGCATCACTGCGACTACCGAGTGACCCTAGACAGCTGACTTCAATCTCTCTGGATGAAGTTAACAGTTGTCTTTAATGGGGAGGTGACTTGACCTTCCAGCTCCAAATTTTTATCTCTTCTTTGTAGGCAAGGTGGGTTCCCATTAGGAAAAGAGCTGACGGAATACTCCATAGTGAGAACTGGAGTTGATATACTTAGTTGATTGTTTTATTTTATTCAGATGAAGAGCTCATTTACATTCAGCTTTCAATGAGAAAAGAGAGAAATTAACATTACCATGTGTGCCTGTCCCAAGGAAACCCCACAGGGAAGCAGCCACTTTCCCCTTCCTCCTGAAGACCAGCCTTTAGAATTAAACACAGACAAAACTTGGATTTCAGTGTCTTTAATAGAACTCCAACTTTTTAATAGTAAACAAAGATGTTAAGTATAAAACATCCAAATATGTTATCTCTCAGTAGTTCCGAACAGTCACAGTGCTCACACTGTTGGAAAGAAGGTCACTCACATTTTAAGGAAACAGATCGACCCTGTTTCAGTGGAATTTGTCTCTGGCAACGAAGAGATGAGGTTTATTTTGAGCAAAGTGTATTCACTTTACCAAAAGCAGCTTCTCTCTCCTGAATGTGGCATTTAAAAAAAACTGTTCATTCTCCTTTTATGTTAAAAGTGCTACAAGGGCTGAAGGGCCTTTCCTTACTGAAATAAAATTAACTATACAAGTCATACATTCCTGGCTCACCATGGCTGGTTAAATTCCCTCAGAATTAGCAATTCATAGAAAATGGTTAAGAAAAGTTAGCACGCTTGCATACCAAAAGTACAATTCAGAGTTCACAGTACAGGGCTCTGTGGTACAAAGTGCCTATGAGCAGCTTCCTATCATATACTGAGGCCACAGAACTTCCCTGGAGAACAGATCCGTTGTTGGCATAAACTGTTGTCACTGTAGGCTTCTCTGATAGAATATTCTGGATGCGAAGAACCTGTTCAGGAAAAACAAAAGATTGCTATAGAACTACCATACGCCCATGTCAGTCCATCACCAATAATCCGTTTTTCACAATGAAACAATGATAAAGAGGGCATGCTGTTGAAAAATGGCAGCTACCAATCTTTTAAAATGTTTAATTGAAGTACTTTCTTAAACCTTCAAAGAAAGTACTTTCTTAAACCATCTACTTATTTCATGCCAACACACAGGATTTAGTATTATTATAGTAATTGAGCATTAATAGAAATACTTCCACGCTAATGTGCCTACTCTCACACGACTTCAGCTTGAACTAGTCATGACATGTGGTGAGCTGACAATAAGCCAGGTATTTAAAAAATTGCCAGTATACCACATAGGGAGGCCACACGTCTTCATGAAAACGCCTTTTGACTAGCTGCCAGCATAATTTAATACATCTAAAGATTACCCTTCTAAAAGTATTTGAGCAATGGGAAATTCTGCCAATTATCGGCTTAAAGCAATTGCAAAACCACTACATTCATTTACAGTATTATTGGTTTAAAAGGACTAACTAAACAAACCATCCCCATGACAGTGTATTTTATCATGAGTTTGAAAAGACTTGAATAATTAAGGTTGAAAAACTAAAAATATACAAACCTCTGACGAAGGAGGATTGTTCGGGTCATAAATGAAGAGTTTCTGGCCATTAGGATGACAGCCTACCAAGACGTCCCCCGAGGAAGGATCGATAGATAAATTATCCACCAGTGTGTCCAACTTGAGTACCTTCCAAATGAAAAAATGTCAATACCTAAATGACATGAGAAACTTGATTAAATAATTTAGGACTAATCTTTCCTGCCTCTATGCATGTGAGGAAATTACATCTCTCTGCTTCCACCCCTTTAACATCAATATTGCTTAGAATAAATTTAATAAACTGATTTAGAGTCACTCTTCATCTTCCCTGAAATTAAGAAAGTTAGGAAGATGATCAATCTCTCTAAAAAATGAACTCCTTTTCCCTCAAAAGATGCACAATGATCAGTTAGTCAAAGAACTCATTCAAAGCAAAATAGAAAATTCTTAATCAATCTAAAATATGTGTTGTCAAGTAAGAAGAAAATAATAATGGTGTGGAACCCAATTTCTACCTTCATTTATTATTGAAAGAACTGACAATGTGCATAAATCTTCATTTCAGAATTCATCTGTCTTTTCAATTGTGAAAATTCTTATTGGAATTCATCAGGTGCCACTGGTACTTCATGTAATGGGCTCTAAATCTGATGCAAATATCACTCCCAACCCACTCCTGCATGTAATCACAGCCAGTCTTCATGACTGCTGGGACAGGAGACTTGGCCAGCTTTAAGGTGGTAATATTTTAAAAACCAAAATAGCAACACAGGTATCCATATTCTGTTTTAAGTGAGGTATTGCTATAATATAGTATAACTATGTAATTTCTAGGTATAATAGATTAATGTAGACTTTATATACAAAGAAATATTTTACCTTCAGTTGAGTCAAATTCATATTAGGATGTTTTTCCAAAACATGAATTTCATGAGCCAATGTATCAGCAACGTAGATGTACCTTTGCAGAAAGGACACACTGGTCAGAGCTCCGTGGCGAGAATAAATCTTAATAATCTGCAAAGAGGTTAATCAATGATGGGCCCTCAAGCGATGCTTGATAAAGGTCAATTTTTATTTAAAAAGTAAGCTTTCAAAATCAATTCAGTGTTGCTATAACAATCATGGAGTTGTTAAATTATTTTTCAAAAAGTTTGTAAGGAAAAATAATATAGGACATCATTTTGAATATAAAGCCTGTGGTATTTGCCACTGAAAGGACAATAGAACAAATGTTTGGCTTCAGAAAAAGCTTTTAAATTTCACAATATAATTCTGATATTTCTAGGTATCACTTACATGTTATGGTACAGAACACGTTTTACTATTTATTAATACTCATTAACATTTAATAAAATATTTATTAACATATTGAGAATTTTAAGAGTAAGAGCTAAGTATCTCTTCAGAACAATCTGTCCAAAGAATGCATTAATGGGCTACTTTAATTCCACTCTTATTTGGGATAATCTGCCCAAAGAATGAATTGACTGTTCCATGGCAACTGTTCTATTGAGCAATTATCATGTGTCAAGCCATGAACTCAGTATTGTGACAGACAGAAACATAAAAAATACAGTCTTTTTTCTAAAAAGTTTATAGCATATTGGAATGATCAGACTGGTTTGTACACATTAAACAAATTATGCAGCATGACCAGTACTATGAGAAATACTTCAGGTGTAGAAACTGAAATGTCTGACCTCACAAAGGAAGGGGCATCAGCACTGGTATGGAACTAGAGAGCCGGATTTGAGGATATGAGGACAAAGCAACTTCAAGGCAGAAGAAAACATGTGAGCTGATGCACAGGGGCAAAAATGAGAGAGGCAGGTTTGCAAAATAATGAGTTCTTTGTCTGAAACATGAAAAGTATCAAAACAGTAGAAAAGAGAGGTTGGAGTTAGCCTATTAAAGAAATTCCAACCCTTTAGCCTGCCTTGATTTAATAAGCAATTAGGTTCCTCTGAATTTTTAGAATAACAAAGAGGCATAATAACAAATGGTCACTTCCATTCAACAATTACGGAGCATTTGCTCTGCACCTGGCAGTGCTCAGCATGAGTCAAAGATGAAGCAGACAGAGCTCCCTCTTTTGGAGGCTCTTAAAGGCTAGTTGAATAGAGAAAGAAAAATTGGCAACAGTGGCAGAAGGTGGAAGTGGGCTGAAAACAAGTTGGAAGGACGTTTAATACTCTAGCCAGAGAGGATGAGACACTACACGAAGCAGATGTCAGTGGAAAGGAAAGGGGGTGAGGGTGGGGGGCCAAACAGGTAGAAACAACAGGACTCACTCACTGTTTAGAAAGCAATGGTGCAAGAGAAGGATTAGTGCTGAAGTCCCTTTTATTATTATTATTACTATTATTATTATCTTTTTTTTTTTTTTAGTTTGAATGACTGGGAAGTTAGACTCTCAGAAAGATGACAGTTGGAAAGAAAAGCAGATTTGGCTGGAGAGGTTAGATTGTGTCAGTTACAGACAAGTTAAATTAAATGATTATGCACGCATTTCCTGTAATCAATGTGAAAGGAGAAATTGTGTCATGAAAATAAAGACATTTAGTTGTCAAGGGCTGCCAAATTTATTTCACGTTTTATTTGTAGTAGTTTAAATTGTTTGGCATGCTAAGGCAGCAAAAAGGAAAGTAATAAAGAATTTAACATCCTTTCTATAGGCTGTGGTTGGACATATAAAAATAGTAAGATAATTATGGAAGACAATTTGGCGATATCTATTAAAGATATTTAAAGGGCTCACTCTTTGAGCAAATAGGTCTATTTTAAGGGATTGTTCTACAGAAACACTTGCACAAATGTACAGAGAAGAACAGCTCATTAGCACCACAGTTAAGCCAGAGCCCAGCTGGCACCTGCACCTGGGTCTGTATGATTCCCAAATCTGAAGATTTAACCATTATACCACAATGCTACCAATGGGAGTTTTTTCCTTAAAAAATATTTGGATAAGTTTAAGTTGTAAATGAGAAATACAAAATGGTTTTTACAAGGAAAAGAATAAACAACCTGCATACCCATCAACAGATAATTAAATTAATTAGTCATCCTTATATTGGAATAATGTACAACCAATAACAACGAAATATTTATTTTTAAAAAACACCCACCTGATACTTTGATATGCATATGTAAATATGATCCTATTTTATCTTTAAAAATTACATTTATAAAATTATATAATGACATAACAAAATTTAGATACTGTATGCAAACATATAATTACATAATAAATATATTACACATATGTATTTAATCATATATTTCATATATTATACACAATAAACCAAAAATGTCAAGTAAGGTATTTCCACACTGGGGAAGAAAAAAAAGTGAAGAATTTGGCCCACGACCATGACTGAGAGGAAATGAAGCTACTTTTATAAGGGATCATACTTTTTATCAGGTGAAATATTGACCCCATTTGCTGAATCGAATCCTTCTGCTACCACTTTCACTTCATTTGGACTATAGTAAACAACATTTGTCCAGTGTAGGTTCAAGTATGTTTCCAAATACTTTAAGAAAGGATCAGAGAAATAGTGGTCATTGGTGGCATAGAAATGTGCAGGTCCAACGGCTATGATATCATTCACACTGAAAGAGAAAAACAACGTGAGAAAAAATAAAAAGCCTGTTGGTCTCCATATTAAAGATTAAGAATCCCGAAGGTTTACACAATACGTGTTTTAAATTTTGGGTAAGAGGTTTCTCAGGAAAAGCTCGGTTAAAATCACATAGCTATAGTAATACACAATCTTGGATAATACCCTTGTCAAAGAACTATTTTGTATGGTACCAGGTAATTAGAAGACAGGCCACTTAGCAACGAAGGCAGGATTATTATATTTAAAAAGGTCTTGATGCCAACAGTATGTTTTTCAACAGCAAGAAATGTAGGGAGACAGCTATCCTTAGCATCGAGCTGGACAGACAGCCTTCTCGGCTGGTGAGCTGGTTGGGAGGCAATAACATTTACCCAGCTTACATTTACTCAGTAGCTGGGTCTCCCTGAGTTTCTTTGCTTAGTTATTAGTCAAATGAAGGTTGACTGTTCAATTTCTACCTGACTCACAAAGCCAACCAGCCGAGAATGAACAGGCACTCAATAAACACTTGCAGAGAAATGGATGATGAAATTGCCACAGTACAGTGCTTTAGATGAGAGATTTATATGCTAAAAACAATTACAATTTTAAAACCAGTTAGGCAAAGGTGTTATTAAATTTAAATTCCAATTACCCGATGCAAAATTTTCTGAAAGAGCTGCTTTCTCCTTTGTTAAATGAAGAACAGAGCTACAGGGTTGGTGGGGCCCCTCTTTCTGAAAGAGCTCTGTCACACAGAGGCAGCCTGGGTGGCATTTATGCTCCTATTTATCATGAAGCGCTTTTCTGGAAGAATGACTGAAGTTACATGCTTCCCTAAGTAGGGAACTAGAAATTAAAAATATCAGTCAAGCTCAAACTTTAAAGAAGCAGTAGGCTAATGCAAGTTGAGCCAGGGAGGTACACGACTCTCTCTTCGCCACATCGTCAGCTGTGCGTTCTTGAAGTAGTAGCAACCCATTTCTAATCTGAATCCCTCCAACTCTATGGGGTCATTAGCCCATGGTTACCACTAACCCCATGAAGGCACTTTGAGTAAGTCCCTTACGAGGCATACAAACTCCATATAAAGCAGGCTGCTCTTCCTTGACGGGACAGGTATTGTTGGTAGTTGGGTGATGAGTCACCTGAGACGGAAGGGGACAGCAGGGGAAATGGCGAGGTTCATCTTCCACTCCCAAGGAGGCCTTGAAGAGCATCTCCCCTGGAGTTTGGCATTTCATCACTTCTCAAGGGAGTCCACACACTGATTATTATAATGAGGGACATCGGCTTTCCTTGCTCTACAGGGAAACTACATACACACACAAATGCGCGTGTTTGTGCGTGTATATATTGTAGCTGAGAGGACCATCATGCGGAGTATCTGAAAATACTGGAGATAAATTGGAGAACAAACCAAAGGACTAAGTACCTCGGAAGAAGCTCATGTTTGATTGTTTTTAGATGCAGAAGAGAATTATCTTCTTCTTCAAATTTAAAAATTTCCACTGTATTCTTGAATTCTGGGTGGTTTACAACAAAGAGATAAACTGAAAAATCATCTGAAAAATGGAAAGAACAGAATTAATTTACAAGACAACCACAGAACCTCTGGGCAGACACTGACATTTAAATACCACGGGCAAGGAAAGGTTAAATGTCTAAGCTGTAAGACGACCTAACAGATCATTCTTCTTCCCTGTCTTTCCCATCACTGTTTGTCTGGTGTTATTTCTGATCATTGGTCCCCTGACCTTTAAGAAAGAATGTTTTCCACTCCAATACAGAATTCATGAATAATCCGTTTATAGTTTAATTCAGAAATACAGCTCTTTTTTTAATGCAATGATCATAGGTGTATATAAAAAGGTTATGAAATCTAAACATTCTTTCAGGTGTTAACTATTAGAAATCCCAAAATGTAGCATAACTTAGTTAGCTGAAAAGGCAAAAGATCAACTTATTTGTATGAAGAAAACAGGAATAATTCATGAGTTAATTGCTCTTTTACAACAGATATGATCCAAATCTATTTTCTACAGTCATTTACAAACCATTATAAGTTTCTTAATGTTGGTAGCTCATCAGCACTTACCGTCAATGAAAGTGCTGATACCATGTGGATTAAATGAAGCCAAATTAAACCCACGGCTAATTCTTAATTCCAGTGCCCTTGGGTTTTCATCTTTTAGATCCATCATTAGTATTCCTCCAGGCTTATCCGGTGCAAAACTGTGGAGTCCTGGACATTTTAGACCCTTTTCAAAACAAGGGAAAAGGTTAAACAGAAAGGCTTAAGTGTTTTTATGGACTACAGTGGGAATTATAAATAAATGATAAATAGAGACTTTGGTTAAAGGCGCTGGCATAAAACTACAAACAAAAAATGTAGAGAGGAGACAATAGGAAAAAAATAATTAGAAGCTAAACAGCTGAAAGGTGGACAATAACTGATTTTTCTGAGTTGAGGCAAAACACAAGAGGTTTAGTCTCTTCAGAGGATAACTGGAAGGTTAGTGGGCAGGAAGATACCAGCTAGAGTTGAGGGCGGGGACGTGTGGAAGTTTACACACTGACTGTTGACCCTCAAGCCCCCAGCCTGTACTTGGCTTCTACAAGGCCAGAAGTCTTGGTGAATGCAGTCAGTCAAGAACCCCCTCCTGTCTCACACCCCATAACCACTGCATTAGCAAATCTTGTTGACTCTGCCTTGAAAATATATCCCTTCATAAGGATCTGAATGCCTTTCACCATCGCCTCCATGGCTGCCCTGGTCCAAACTGCCACTGTGAGTGTCCAACAGCCTCCTAAATGGCCTTGGCGCTTCTGCCCCTAACTCCTTGAGTAAATCTAGTCTCACATCAATGTCTACATTCTGTCAGATGATGTCACACCTCTGATCAAAACTCCCATCTCACTCAGATTAAAAGCGAAAACTCCTACATTAGCCTGAAGGTCCTGCAAGATCTGCCCTGGCCACCCCCTCACGCTACCCCACCCCGAACACTCCACCTCGGTGCCCTTACCTCCTCTTACCCTGGTCCTCACTCATGCTGCCTTGGTTGTATTGCTTCACTGACGTTCTTCAAGCAAACCAAGCACATTCTCACCACAGAGACTTTGCACACACTGTTCGCTTTGCCTGGGAATCCCGAGATCTAGGGCTTCTTCCCTCGACTCCTTTTTATCTGTGTCGAATGTCACTCACTGCCATTCCACACATATACAGATAGAAATGGCCGCCTAACTCCACCCTCACTTAGCACAGCTGTCGCTCTCCACTGCCTCGCCTTACTTCAGATTTTGTTAAAGTGAGGCCACTATCTGATATATATTTGTTCCCTCCCCACTGGAACACGAGCCAGGACTTTGTCTCATTTGTTCATTGCTGGAGCCCAGGACAGGGGTTAATGCGTGGCACGTGGTCTGTCCTTTTTCTACTGATTCCAAATGTCACCTTTATCATGTACTAAATTCCTGTTTGCATATTGTTCTGTTCGAGGACTATGCCTATTCATACGCCACATATTAGTTACTATAGCTTTATAAGATATGGCAAAATATATATGCCATATAAGATATGTCAAGTCCCCATATCCCACACTTGTTGTTTTATCTTTACACTATAGTCTTCACTATTTCTGCTCATTTATTTTTCTGTATAAATTTTAGAAATTAAGTTGCTGTTCTGAATAAAATATTATATTAATTATTACTACAAGTACATTTTCTATTTGGATTTTCCTACTGCATAGGAAAGTCTGAGTCTTACATATTCCTTTTTTTAAATTTACTGATTTGAGAGAAATATTGATTCGTTGTTCCATGATTTCATGCATTCATTGGTTGATTCTTGTATATGCCCTGACCAGGGATTGACCCTGCGACCTTGGCGTATCAAGATGATGCTCTAACCAACTGAACTACCGGCCGAGGGAGACAGACGTTCATTTTGAATCCAACCATTTCACTGAACTCTCCTCTTAGGTCTAACAGTCCATTAGTTGAATCTCTTGGATTGTTTAAAAAGCAGGTAATCACACTGTCTGAAAATAAAGGCAATTCTGTCTTTTATTTTTTTACCTCATATTTTTACTTACATATTTTTTCTTGTTTTTTGGATTATTAAGAACTCTAGTTGATTGCTGATGGTTATAGTATTAGGGACATTTTCTTCCTTTTATTTTTTTTTTAAGGATTTTATTTATTTTATTTTTAGACAGAGGGGAAAGGAGGGAGAAAGAGAGAGAGAAACATCAATGTGTGGTTGCCTATCGTGCACCCCCTACTGGGGACCTGGCCCACAACCCAGGCATGTGCCCTGACTGGGGAATCGAACCGGCAACCCTTTGGTTCACAGGTCAACGCTCAATCCACTGAGCTACACCAGCCAGGGCCATTTTCTCCCTTTTCTAAACATTCATGGGAAGGCAGCTAATGGTTCACCACTAAGAGTTATATTGGCTACAGGTTTCTGGAAAGTTTTCTTCTATTTCTAGTTTTCCTGGAGCTTCTAATCAGGAACGAGAGTTGAATTTTACTTAATGATTTTTTGGCACCCACTGAAATAATTAAAGTCTCTTCTCTTTTAAATCTTTTCAGTCACACTTTAAAAGAGTATGAAAAGAAGTCTTACTTTATGCACAAAACTGGACACAAGAGAAATTCTCTCCAATTAAAAAAAAACTTATCGAGGCTGGCAGTGTCAGTAAAGCAGAATAAAATGGGAACTGTGCTACTGCGACCCAGCAGTACTGCTTCAGTGGGTAATAATCGCTCTTCTTTATCAATATCCCACCAAGGGGAGCATGGCCGCCATGCACAGGAAGCTCTGCCAGGGATGGTGATAACTATTCATGGTTATTTTAATTGTCCCTATCATTTAAATCTGTTTTTCTTCCTTTTTAAACTTTTATTTTTACTTACAGTAAAATATACACAAAATTTACCACCCTCACCATTTTTAAGTGTACAATTCAGTAGTGTGAAGTATATCTACACTGCCATTTAAATCTTTTTTATAACCTATTCTGTGTCATCCAATTCCTCATTAAGTGTGATATCAGTTTTGAGGTGACCCTCAGACCCATGGAGTAGTATGGGTTGGATGGGCTAAAATGCTTGGAAGAAGAATAAACAACTGACATGATATATGAGTCTTTAATTTAGAAAGGACCATATTCTGGGAAATATTAGAAACAATGCTGAGTAAATTAGAGGAATACGTGGGTTTGTTTCTAAATTCGAAAAAAGAAAATAAAGTCATATAACTAAGGAAGGATACAGAAAAAAAACCCCAGGAAATTCTGTTGACACAGTTATGAGACCATTGTGACTACAAGCCCCTCAGCTGAAATGGCTATATATAGATTTAGCTCCAGCTGGTGTGGCTCAGTTGGTTAGAGCACTGTCCCATAAACCGAAAGGTCGTGGGTTTGATTCCCAGTCAGGGCGTGAATGAAAGGGCAGAGAGGGCGGCCAATCGATGTCTCTCTCTCACATCGATGTTTCTCCTTCCCCTTCTCTCTATCCCTCCCTCTTACTCTCTCGAAAAAGTGTCCTCAGGTGAAGATAAAAAAGGAAAGGGTAGAGAAGAGAAGAAATGGCTACAGATTTATATGCTTGTAAACCTCAGTCCTCCAAATTCAGATCTATTCCTATGGGGAGAGAATCTTGAAATAAATAGGTGCGTTCTAGATTACACAAATCTCTGAGAGCATCTCCTTTTCAAAAAATAAAAATAAAAAAAGCAAGTGCCTTCTGTTTTACTCCGTATTTTTGCATCTCTAGTTATAAGTAATTCTGACCAGTAGCCCTAGTGTTTTGTCCTTAGCCTGTAGGCACATGGGCAAGCATGTGCTTCTAAACAAACCCCGAGTCCTACTAGAAACATCATTTTACTCATTCTGTGTAGGTCATTAAACAAAACTTTTTTTAACAACTGTATGTTAAAAATGTAATATAAACATCGGTGTTTCCGCCAAAGCCCACAGCATTTCCTTTTTTCCTCAGTGCTAACAACCAGCCGCTCACCGTCTTTCATATAAAAGCCATCAGGAGCCCAGAGTGGTCTAACCTCATTCTCATCTAAGCTGAGATCTCGCACCTTTCTCATAAGTCTGACAACTATTTTATTAGTGCTGTGACTCTTCTAAAGCATCTCCAACTTTTTCACATCCCTCCTGAATCTCAGAGCCTGAAAATAACAGATAACGAGAGGTAAAAGAATAGTCATGGCTGCCTCCCAAGTTGGATGCTTCCTCCCCAACAAAAACCGAACCCATGACGAAGCCGAGGCCCCTTGCTTCAGGCCCAGTCCGGAAAGAAAGGTGATCAGAGTATCCTCATCTGCCCGCGGAGACAGTGTTCCAATAACAGTGTGTATCGGTGTGGGCCAGCGTCCCCCGGGCCAGTCAACTTTAAAGTCTTTCTCACGCACGCCCTGCAAAGGTTATTATTTTTCTGCTTCTAAGAATTAAGGCACAGTAAAGGGCATAAATAAGCCCAGTCGATGGCTTCCCACTTATGACAGGCTGTACGGGGGGAAAGGGGAGAAAGAAAAACATTGGTCCCGTCTGGGAAAGTTGGTATATTGTTTGAAAATAAATAAATAACAGCAAGAATATTTGCTCAAAATTGAATACTGAATGGAAGTCAAGGTAGATGCTGTAATTCAAACAGCATAATGTCCTATCGAATTTTCACAATAAGGCCCAAAATACCCTTTTTAGTAACAAACTTTTTAAACACAGACCACATTGGAATATTTTAGTGCAATGCAGTGGGGATATAATGAGCAATAAATCGATCGATAAAGGTTTTTTCATCTCTGCATTGAGAGGAGTTTGAGGAAATTTTCCAAGATTTTGTTTGACCTGTCTTTTTTTTTTTAGAACATATTTTTAAAAGTGAGGAATTCAAGAATTCAGTTACTGCTCTGTAGGCCTCATCACACTCTCCTGTGCCCCCTCCACTGAGGCTGGGAAGGCGGAAGGTACTCACCACACTAAAGAAAGCCAGGCCGTTGGGAAGAATGTCAATATCTTCAGCACCAGCTTCTGCAAGTTCAAGAAATAGATAAATGTCATGGTCAAATTCTGTTGTTTGTTTAACAGAGCATAACTAGGACTTTGTTTACTTTATCGGTGTCTGTATCTTTAGGAATGGTTCCGATTTTCTTCCAAGGAACTAACTCTCCTCAATAAACGTCAGTCTAAATCCCTTCCTGCAGTGAACTTCTGACTTTAAATGTTACATATTTTATGTTTACTCAAATCAAAGTCAAGTAATCACCACATTTCCAGGGATAATACAGAAAAAGTTGACATCTGTACACTCTTATGATAAACACCCAGATGTCTGTACAAAAGTAATTGACATCAGGGGAATATTACTTTCAAAATGAAGGGCTCCTAGTCATTTATCCATGCAAATGGCCTTGTCCCTTTCTCCGCTCCTTCAATCTGAAGCAAACGTAGACATTTCTCTCATTAGCAGGGATAAGACACCTGGGATTAAATATTCCCTCTTTAAAAAACAATGCCTGCTTGTTCTCATGAGCAAAGACAGCTTTCTGTTTAATCTTTAAATTTAGGCTCTAAATTACAGGAAAAAAAGCTAGCAAGGGAAAATTAATGAAAAATACCATGCACCTAAGCCAATTGAAGCTTCTAACGCATGTCTCTGAGACAGACTACAATTACTATTGATTGTTTATTGATTGTCAGTAGTACACTCCACACAGCACAGCAAATAATTAGACATAAGACCTTCCCAGTGGTCTCGCTGTGTAAACTGTGCACACAGATAATAGACCCAACACAAGAAAAGAGGAATAAAAATGGTTTAGATTAAACAAAATCATGACACCTTCTTTGAGTCCACAAAATCAAATCTTTCCCTTTCCATAGGATTTCTCCAAGATTATTTCTAGGTTGTCAAAAAAAACAAACAAACAGCAACTCTCTGGCCATTTTGGTTTTGATTCACGAGTTTGCATTTATTTGGTTGGTTGTCTCCAGTATTGCTGACTCTAACACAGCAGAAAAAAGGAAAAGAAAAGAAAAATGCCAAGAACTTCACTTTGTAAAGACAATCCATCTGCCTGTTCTTAGAAAGGAGATATATATCAGCTTAATCATGATATAGCGAAAGAGTTTTTAACCTGGGGTCTGTGGATCCCTAAGGAGCCAAAATGGGTTTCAAAGAATCTATGGATTATTTGAAATTCTATGCAATGTAGAATGTCTCCTGCACGTACAGATGAGAAATTTTTTGTGAAAAGTTTCCTGGGCTTTCAGCAGATTAAAAAAGTATCCGTGATACCCCCAAAATGTTTAAGAGCCATTAGGCTCTAGTCCCATGGTGGTTCTCAGCTGGCAGCAAGCAGGGACCAGGGGAACTCTATAACACACACACACACACACACACACACACACACACACACACACACGGAATTCTAGTCCAAGTCTTGCTTTCTGCGTCCATTTAATTGAGTAGGAGCTCAATTAAAATTTGTAGCTCCTGAAAAATTATTAAGGCCATTTAATTTCCATGTGTACATGCCTACACACAAATGCAAAAGATATTTAAAAATTTTAAATGCTTCTGTGGGTAGTATGATTATGGGTAGTTTTCATTTTCTTCTTTATATTTTTGTTTAAAATTTTCTACAAATGATAATATTGTTTAAATAATCAAGAAAGAACAATGTTTTTAAAAGATAGTTTCATTTCAACTACATTGTAACTTCTTTCTATGTAATTCCATGGCCTCATTCCAAAGGGGGAAAAAGACTTATCTGCAGCTTTCTTTAGAATATTTCCCGGATGTACTTCCCTATCCTCATTTCTACAGCCATTACTTAGGTTTTTATCATCTTTATCACCTCTTTGGTGCGACCACTGCAAGAAAGTCAAATGCTGGAGACTTTTTTCCTCCAATAATAAAAGAAGGAGTAATAGTAGGAGCAGTAGGAGCAGTGATAGCTACCAACATACATTGTTTACCAGGCATCAGCCTCCTTCTAAGTAAAGATACACATTATTTCATGTAATCCTCAGAGCCCTAAGAAGCAGTATCATCTTTATTTTATTTAGAATAAAGAATATGAAGGCTTTGAAAGGTTAAGCAAATTATTCAAGATCACAGACTGGAAAGCTGGGACTCAGATCCTTTTGTTCTGACTTAAAAGCATAGAAAAAAAAATACAGCCTAGCATTTAATGAATTTTCTGTCAGAACCATCCGCTGGTTCCTCTCTACAGACACTTCACTTTGTAAATTCAACTGTGGTCAATTCCATATGTTGGTTTTCCCCCCAAAATGCCTACTCCCATGCCTTGCACCAAGATCTTTACCAATTCATATCCTGTTCTCTTCTTTCAAATCTCTTTCGAAACTCCTTTCCCCTAGACAGTCTTCTAGCTTAGCACGTCTGATATGTGACCCTTCTTTCACCGTTAACAATTACCTATCTGCGTCAATGATGGCCAGCTGCTCCCCAGGATCCGTATTGCCCTTCTTCCTTTTCAGCTACAGGCACATGGCAACATAGCCTCAGACATTTCCTACCCTACCCTGCTGGTAGATGTGGTCATTTGTCTAAGTTTAGGTTAATGGGATGTGATAGTAGTACAAGATGTACGGAACTACTAGGTAAAACAATGTAAAGCTAATATCCATGTAAATTTTCTTTCTACGCCTTCCTGCTCGGAAATGGCAACTAACTCAAGTCTCATCTTAGATCAACATGGAAGCGACATGTACAAGAGAGTCGTGTCGCTTCATCAGCCTTTGTCCCGGAATGACCACATCGGGCACAGTCCTCTAATCGCCCTAGACCATTTGCTCATCTCGGGACTATCATGGTAGACAAAACAAATTTCGCTCTTCTCTAAGTTGCTTACCGTAACCTTATAACAGCAAATCAGCGCTTGCCACACCCAACAGAGTATCCAATGTGTAATGTAACCTTATTTTCCCCATGTTTTTGGTTTACTAGTCAGGTATGGGTATTACGTACTCTGGGAGAGTGATATCAGAAAGAGAATTTGTACAAGTTACCTGAGCCTTGGGTCCTCCTCTGTTATAAAAAGAAAAAAGCCTCTCTCTTACAGTAGTGGGTTTTTGTTGTTTTCCTACACATAGGCAGACTATAAAGTACTTAATGACAAGGGCTACAAATTTTAATGCTTTTTTTTTTTTTAAATCTCCCAAGCAGCAGTTGTTGTAAAGGTCTTGATTGCCAAGTATATAAAATCATTAATTCACTCAGGTGAGACAATACATTCAAAATTTTGTTTTAGTCCAGGACTCTGAATGTCAGCATTTTAAAAAACAGTTTAAACTTTCAAGCTTCAAATAGAGTTAACGAGCTCTTGTCATAATAATTTTTGTTATTTAGATATTGATATTATGCCAAATCTTAGGTGTATAAAAGCGAAGTCTCTGGAAGATACACGGGGACGGAATAGAAAAAATGGAACAGTGAACGCCCTTTCTGTCCCACAGAAGGTATACCTCCTGCATGTGTGGTAGATGATTATTTATTAAAACAGAAACACATGATATGATATGGATAAAGCACCCAAGAGTTGCAGAGTTCATTTCCAGTCATGCTAAAAGTAGCATTCCTGTGTGTGTGTGTTGATGGGGTGAAAGGGAAGGGGGTAGTGGTCTTACCTCTTGGAGGGATTACTTGGCCTCAAGTACATGGCTACTACTGTTTCCGAAGCGGAAAGTAAGCACGAGAACCTCTCTATCCTTGCTCATGTCTTAAGTTGCTTTTGTCTATAGGGGAAAGTATGCCCAGCATAGTTATTCCTTGTGATCAAAGACCACCGAATAAGCAACTGTTGTTAAAAACATATAACCACGAGCTATTATTAACCATTATGCATCACTAACATTGCGTTCAACAAATGTTCGTGTCATATGTGCTAGCCACAGAGCAAAACCAAAAGAAAGGAGAAAAAAAAAAATGGCACAATTCTAATTGGATCTAAAAATGTATCCCAAATGTGCTTCTAATCACTCGTCTTCGCTCTGTTGCCTTCTGAAGGGTCTCGGAGGCATTAAACACTTCACGGAGAGGGGCCACAGGTGACATATTTCCTCATTCTTTTCAATTCCAGACAGCAGCTCACACACATCGCAACATAAAGGTCACAAACACAGACAGATGCTTGCTCAGAATACAAATGTTGCTGGGTTTGTTTTTCTCTGAGGAGCCCTCCATCCCAGTGAGTTACAGCAGTGAGACATTTGGCGGTGTGTCCTGTACTGTGTCTGGCTATGCCCTGGTATCTATTCTGAGACTTGAATTTACAGCAGGTGGGCTTCACAAGACAAGGGCTGCTTAATAATTCGACGATTATTAACTCAGTAGCAAAAGTAACCTTAAAGATTGCTGACTCAACCTCCCAACATCCCTTCCAGATGCCATCTGGCTTTTGCTTAGTGACCAATTCTGAGGGGGCTTTTCATGATGGCAGGCAGGATGCACTGCCGAGTTTCTTGGGATTCCAGACAACCTTAGTTCTAGAATTGTCTGTATTATTCAGCACAGATCTGGTCCATCTGGTGTCTGATACTGAGTTTGCATCTTCCTGCTAAATGTTTGGGCAACCGAAACAAAGAGAAGCCCCAGGAGAAAGAAGTCAAGAAATCTAAGTGTCTAAGTGAAGAGAGATAGGACTGGGAAGAGTAAAAAAGCAGCAAGAGAAAAAAAAGGAGACAAAGCGCCTCCGGAACAGATGGGTAAAGGAGGAAAAAATCTTTGAAGTGGAAAAGGTTCTTCTGGACACTGACAGGGTTCATGAAAGTGTCGCCATCTTGTGTGTGATAAAGAAAGGTCAGGACACTTTTGTTTCTGCTGATCACTGTGAACCCTGTCTGGAGAGGATCTGGATATAAATATGAGGTATTGAGTTTCTGAGGGTTGCCAACTCGAGGGCAATAGAGCAAAGACTGCTAAAACTGTAAACATACGTGCTAAATGAACAAAAACCCCACTATTAAGGACTTATCCTACAGACAAATGCAAGGGCTATCCAAACCACCCTGTTCACTAACTTGTTTGTAGTTGCAAAAATTTCAACCGTCCAAATGTGTATGAAGAAAGAACATGGTTAAATAAATCACAGTACATGTATATACCAAAAAGAATGACATAAATCCACATGTATTGATGTGGAGAGCTGTTCACACTTCAGAATAAAGCAGGTTGCAGAATATAGTCTTATACTAACATGCCATTTGTGAAGAAAAAAGATATATATGTGCTTCCCAAATGTTGTCTTTTACATATCAGAAGCAACACCCTCCACTAGCAAAAAGACTGCAACTCACTGTATTGCAATAGTCGCTTTACTGCGATGGTCTGAAACCAAACCAGCAATATCTCTGAAGTATGTCTGTATGTGTTTGCATTCGCACTGGGGGTGTCAGGAAGCACAAGAAAAAACCTTTGTAGAGATAAAGGGCTATTTTCTGTGGAGAACAGAGATTCTGTTGAGAGACTTTTATTTTCTATTTTATAACTTGTTGTCCTTCTGTCTTACCACTACTAGCTGACTACCAGGCTAGTGGAACACAGATCTCGGAGGTCGCACATGACAAAGAATACAAACTTTATAAAGATGTTCATAAAAGTCACTAAGCAAGCAAGAAAGCAAAAAATAAACATAGGATTATACAAATAATCAATAAATTACAGTCGGAGTGAAAAAGAAGAAATACAGGATGCACAAGACCAAAAGAGACTGGTTGAAGAGGTTCTGTTGACCGAATATGACTTTTCCTCTGATAAACAGTAACCGTGTGTCAAAATACTGTTAAAGAGCTTTTGAATGTTGGTGGCCGATGTGAGGCGGAAATGAGCATTTTCCCATGCTTACCGATGCCTTTAATCAGGCGGCAGTTTGGAAGGTCTACAGATTCTACGCCACTGGAAGCTTTAAGTCGATACCTGTTTAAAAAGAAAAAAATCATCTGTTTATGTATCCCCTGCTTTGTTGCAGAAAGGGTCTAAGAGGCTTACAGCCATACCAAAAACACAGCATTAACCTAAAGCAGAGAAAAGAGAAGGTAGAAAGACAAGGGGAGGAACAGAAAACGGCACCAGTAATGAAGTTAAAATAACAATGTATATCACAGAGTTCTATAGGTGAGTGTGAGCTGTAAAAAAAAGTCAACAGCTCAATTAATAAAACTTCTAATGCAAGTTTCTATGCAAATATAAACCTGGCCCCAGGTCACATGTCTCATAGCTCCGGTGCTGTGGGAAGAGCGCTAGATGGATGACCGGGAGCCCTGCGGTCCCTCTGAGCACCCAGAGATCCAAGAAATGCTCAGACCCTCTGCAAAATGACACAGCGATTGAAGGGAGGGCAAGAGAAAATGGCATTGTTCAGAGCCTGCCACAGAGAAGACGCCCCACAAATAGTTACTAAGAAACAGGTAAAGAGGCCCCATTCCCATGACAACATACATTGGGGTGAGGAGTTTGGAGACCACCACTTACTTTGGCAAAACTACTTGCTGTTGTTTCAAGGAAAACTAGCGTGCAGAAACTATGAGAAAATGTTGAGCTCTAACAAAGTATCTTCCCTCTTTGTTCCCACCTGAGAGTAGAAGGTCACAGAGCAGTTTGGGCAAACACATCTGGGATCTACTGTTTTGAAGGCCACACCCTATAGGCTTCCCCATTCTTCTTTCACTGTCTCACCTTCTCTGTCCTCTATAGTCACAAATAATGACAAGAATGCAGAGTAGTTTACATTTTCCAAAGTGGTTCACACATCCACACGATTGAGAGACCAAAGGACAATGTGCCGCATGTCTCTCTCCTATTCATCTCCTTGACAGCCTCTGACTTCTAGACAGTGAATATGGGGAGCACTACTGCTTTCTCAACAAAATCAAACAAACAAGCAAATTAAAAAACACACCCAAGCCTACGTAACCCAGAATCACAAAAAGCTGATGGCAATTACAATATACAGAGGTGGGCTTACGGTTTACAGTTGTTCATGTGGAAAGGTATGCAGGTTATGATTATTATAGTAGCTTTATTAATGCAAAAGAATGAATCTCCTTTTGCCCACCCTGGCCTTGTGGCAACGCCTGTCCCATATAATGTTTCCAACTGCAGCGTGAGTCAGTATGCGTTTGGAATCATAGAACTCAAGTAGTGTTAAGTTTCTTGAAACGATATAGCAATAAAGCAATAAAAAATAAATGAATGAAGTATAGAAAATACATAGATATACTAAAAACAGAAAGTAACAACTAAAATTTACAAAGAAAGCAAAACTACAATAATTCACATTTATGAACTGTAGGAGTGATTTAAAGGGGAACACCAACATATTTAGCCTAATATCGTAGCAGTAATAATACTAGTAATGAGGACTCTGCTGTTGATAATTATGGGTGGCGAAAGGAAATCAATACTAAAAATAGCTAAAATGTATTGATTCTGCCACAATGGTGATTTACCGGAGTGACTTCATTAAAATCGTTTTTTAAGCACTTTTTATTGATCATGCGATTACAGTTATCCCAATTTTTCCCTCTTTGCTCCCCTCTGCCCGGTACCCCCCTTAAAGTAGGTACCATTTTTCTATTTGAGATGAGAAAACTGGTTCAGAGGCGAAGCAACCCTCCTGAGGTTCAGCACCCAGCTGGGAGGTAGCACCTAGAGGCTGTGCCCTCATCTGCCCTTGTATTTTTCCCAGAAAGGAGCGAAGAAATCTGTGTTTCTGTCTTAGCAGGAAGAACATATGACCATTGACAAGTCAGTCAATCTCTATAGGCCTTGGTCTTTACGTATGAAATAAAGATGAGACCAGATGACCTCCAAGGTTCTGTTGACAGGGTATGAGTCCAGGTGTCGCTACGTCAGTAGGCTACAGCTGTGGTTTTAATCAAGTTTCTGTATCACTCGTTGGAGTGTCAATTTTATACAACCTACTATTATGCCCATTTGACTGTACAAAAACAGGGGTAATGATGATTACCATCTACCTTTCTCAAAGATAGACGAGGTGGATAAAATAAAATCCGGATGTGTTGGAACAGTTTAATATGGGGTATTTTTCAGAGTCAACTTAGTTCGCATAAATGACTGATAATTACTCTTTGCTAATGGGGCAATGTTCACGAACTAGTTTAGTTGTGTAATATCATCTCTCCAGATGCAGGCCGCCTGCTATTAAAACTGAAGAGTTACACAAGGGCCACGCATAGCTTCCGGTTCATCAAATCATGTTTTCTTGTCTTTAGGATAAAAGAAAGAGAGGATTTCTCTTCCATCCTTTGGGATCCATCAAGAGTTTCAAATTCTTTCAGTAGTGAACTGCTAGGGTTTTGCGTGGCAGAACTGCCAGTTCCCTGCTCATTGGTGGACAGACCTCTGTGTTCCAGAGTGGCAGGCACTATTAGCTGACAAACCTAAAGTCGTTCTCACCCCTGTCTTTCTCGAACCTTTCCATTGCTGAGGCGGGCAAGGGAAATACTGGCTTTTCCAGCCTCCTTTGTATTTCTGCATAAGTACATGACCCAGGTTTTTAGGAAAGAAAGTTTTTGTTCAGGATAGGAAAGGTAGGCACGAGAAGAGAGCTAACTGGCATACATTCCTCCTCCCTTCATGATTTGACCACACATGCAGTGCTTGGGACTATAGCCACCACTCAGCATCTTTAACATAAGTGTGGGGTCATAAACCCATTAGTAAAGGATCTAAGAACAAAAATATGAAAACCTCGTTCCAGTGATTCAGTGGACAAGCTCTAAAATGACTCACTGAGTTTGCATCACGTGAAAAAAAATAAGCCTCTATTTGTAAAAGCTACCATTAATGTGATGTATGTTCTTGCAGTTGAAACACCCCTAACTAATAATAGATTTCAGCAGTTTGGGGGATATACAAGAGAGAGTGAGACAAACTTCTTTGGACTAGCAAATCAATAAGCCTAAATGCATTTACGCTAGAAAAAAAGAAAAAAGGTACAAACACAATTAACTGGTATTTTTGCTAAAGGCTATAAAGGCTATTGCTCCCAACACTGTGTGTCCACAGCATGCTCATGAATGGACGAGCTTAGATGGCATGGCGGTCTCCATTCTGCTGTCATGCAGACCTTGTTAACCAGTTACAGCACTCTTCCCCATACCCTAGAGCTAGCCTCAGACACAATGTTCCAGGCAACCACTACCAGTCTATAAAAATGGACATTGAAGGTGGAAGTTATTTGCCATCTCTGTTCTAGGTTCCTTTTGTTTTTCTCACGTTCCTTTTCTTTTTCATTAAAATGTGGTTATTTTCCTTAGAGTTACAAGTATATGACAGGTGTGACACGGAAAAGAGTATATACTGCCTTCTTTCTTTCTTTTTTTAAAAAAGATTTTATTTATTTATTTTTAGAGAGAAAGGGGAAGGGGAGAGGCAGAGACATCAATGTGTGGCTGACTCTCAAGCGCCCCCCTGCTGGGGACCTGGCCCGCAACCCAGGGATGTGCACTGACTAGGAACTGAACCAGAGACCCTTTGGTTCTCAGGTCAGCACTCAATCCACTGAGCCACCCCAGCCAGGGCAATATACTGCCCTCTTTCAACCAAGCTAGCCATCATTCTCCAGATGACGACCACAAAAAACATGCACCTCAGGGTTCTTAATCCGGGGTCCAGGGACCTTTAAAGAATCCATGGGTAAAATTAAGAGATCCATGAGCCTGGGTGGAGAAAACTACATCTTTACTTAAACCTCTAACTGAAATTGGGAATTTCCTTTGATGATGAGAGTAGGCAACAAACCACAGAACTTTCTACTAGCAGTACCTGTAACTCTGTCACTAATAGAAATTATAGATATTGCTACATCACGTGTCAGTTGTGGTAGACATCTCAAAACATCCTTTATACTCATCACTACTTCAAAATATCTGCGTTCGATATTCAATTACCTCTAGATCTATTTAAGGTTTCAATAAAGAAGTCCATGTTATTATATCATACATCAGATTTTAAAAGTATTTTAGCAAGGTATTTAAGTATTAAAGAGTATTTCAGTTTGTTTTGCACTCCTATGTATTTTACTTTATGTATTTACAAACATGATGCTGAGGAGTCAAGGGGTTCCCCAGACTGCCAAAGGGGTCCATGGCATAAAAAGGTTGGAACCCCTGCTTGCACACACTGTCCTCACAGGTAATTTTATGAAATACTTACTAGTGTCTGACATTGTTCTAGCACTTTCCAAGGATGACCTCATTTATCTTTGACAGGGCCACTGTGGAGCAGATAGGATAATTATTCCCATCCTACGGATTAGGGCACTGAGATACAGAAAGGTGAAATAAAAAGCTATGGTCTCAGGTAAGTAGTAGAGCTAGGAAATGAACCCAGGCTATCTGGCCACAAAGCATGAACCCACTGTCACCGACAAGATATGAAATCGATCAAGATTCCTTTCACTCAGGAAACAGTATTACCCACCCAGCCTGGAATGCCTCCCTGGGCGGTGGCAGAGAGGGTGCACCAGGCCTGGAATGCCTCCCTGGGCGGTGGCAGAGAGGGTGCACCAGGCTGTGTTTCCAACGTGCCTTGAGCAAACAGGAACCTGGTCTTGCTACCAGGCATTACTTAGTTCCGTATCTCACAGCCTTTGAATTTACAAGCCACTGATGAGGCTTTTAAGCACAGACTTAAATACAGACAAACTGGGACTTTATCTTTTATATACAGACTTGTAAAACCCTTCGGAATGTACCCCTTGGGTCACTGTAATGCTTGCACTTAGTAACTCAGAATCTGTGCGTAAGCCCACAAAGCTGGGAAAAATCTATTCCAATGGCAGAAAAGCTCGGAGGCTGTGGCGGAGCTGGGAGCAATCGGTATCTGGAAGGAGAAGATCTGGCTTAGAGCACAGGTTCAGCACTAATTACTTGGTGAACTAACTGGTTAACTTCTCCCAGCCTCAGGTTTTACATACGTAATATTGAAAGGAAGACATATATGAAGACTGAATAAAGTCAGAAATGTAAAAGGGCTCACTTTCCAAATGTCACTAAATGTACATTCTGGTTTAATATAGAGAACTTTCGACACTTCTGACACAGTGACAAGCACACTGTAGTCATGCAATAAATAATGAGGAGGATGGTGGTTTAAGAAAAAAAGCCAGACCCTTCGGAGATATTCAAAAGCAGACTGGAGAGTTTCTTGGGGGAGCTGTCATAAAAGTGTCAAGCAAGATGCAGAATGTTCTGACGTTTCTTTTGGGGGTTCCTGCCCACTCACAGGTGTCTGAGGCAAGCAACTCTCACAATTCATTCCAAGGTGTGTACTTTGCAACAGAAAGCAGCTGGCCTGAGGACATTTGTGTACTTCTAT
Source organism: Mormoops blainvillei (assembly GCA_004026545.1). Taxonomy (NCBI): domain Eukaryota; kingdom Metazoa; phylum Chordata; class Mammalia; order Chiroptera; family Mormoopidae; genus Mormoops; species Mormoops blainvillei. The sequence goes on from PVJD01013646.1 coordinate 28,882, forward strand.
TTTCCCTTTTATTGCTCAACCAGGGAGGAGTGGAAAAGTTGGGTATATTATAGCATCCTCCCCTGGGAACCTTAGCCAGTTACAGTTCAGAGGAAAAGAGACAACTTTGATTCCATTAATCCACCTGGGACATTTATGCTAAAAAATTATTCATTGTTTATCTGAAATTCAAGTTGAAATTTAAGTGGGTACCCTGGGGGAGAGAAATAACTTGAGTAACAAAGTACCAACTCAAAAAATAGAATAATGAAATAGCAGGTACCAGATTACAGCAAAATAACCCATTTTTTGGAAGAGCCTTTCCTTATGGGGAGCTGGGAACATGCTGCTTTTCGAAATAGACTCTAAGTGTCTAAAAGGAGAAACATTATGCACTCCACCAAACTCTATAAACAATAGGTATTTGATATTCTACGATCATAGAGTCGCCAGATAAAATACAAGATGCCCAGTTAAATCTGAATTTCTGATAAATAATAAATGACATGTTAGTATAATTATGTACCAAGTATTGTATGAGATATGCTTATACTAAAAAATAATTTGTTGTTTATCTGAATTTCAAATTTAATTGGGAATCCTGCATTTTTATTTGCAAAATCTTGCCATCCATAACTCATCCCAACATTCTCACATCAGCTGATTTAGGGCTTCATTTATCCAATAAAGTCACCACCCTATAAAGTCACTATCAGTAAAGTTTATTATAGTCAAATACCTTTATAAAGAAAAAAAATGCATTAAATTGTAAATTACCTATCAGGTGCATTCTATGTACAGAGGCTTTATTTACTTTTTCTTAGGTTTGCAACAATGAACTTTATCATTTAAAGGGACTTAAATTTAAAACCTCAAGATTAGATTACACAATGGAATACTACACAGCAGAAAGAAAGAAGTCCTACCTTTTGCAACAGCATGGAGGGAACTGGAGGCTATTATGCTAAGCGAAATAAGCCAGCTGGCGAAGGACAAATAGCATATGACCTCACTTACAACTGGAATCTAATGAACAAAATAAACTAACAAGAAAAATAGAACCAGAGACATGGAAACATGGAACAGACTGACAGCTATAGGAGGGGAGGAGGGAGACAGGGAACAGTGGACGGAAGGGGAAGAGACTAGTCAAAGAACATGAATGCATGACTCATGGACAACGGAGAGGGGACTGATGCGGGTGAGAGGGGTGGACTGCATGGAGGGGGGCAAAAGGGAAAATAATTGGGACAACTGTAATAGAATAAACAATAAAAAAAGGAAAAAAGAAAAAAAAACATCAAAGTTTCATCTACCTTGAATATGTATGCGCTGTGTGGATGTGATAAAAAAAAACTATCATATCCACTAATACTGTTGTTAAATAACTGAGAAAATAATTGTGGCATACAATAAACGAATAGTTGTAAAATATCTGAAAACTATAAATTCTATGTAAATTTAAAAATGTATTACAAATTTAAAAAATGAAATCTCAATATTAGTGAGAAGAAAAAAATTGTTAATTGAGAAAACTTCAATTTGTAGTAACACTGGTGGGTCGAAGTTTAGGGACAACTTAATGAGCTTGTGAATTTTGGTGGTCTTGCCTTTGGAACTGAGAGCTGGTCAGATCGCACACAATCATCCAACTCAAGGATGTTCTGCAGAGCAGGATAGGCATTTATACAACATGAAAATTAAGGTCAATATGTCCATCTCCTATACATAAGCGAGCCTCTTCCAACTCTAACTACCACCAATCCTCCCCAACACACACACATCCCTTTATCTGCAGATGAAGCTATAGCTACTGGAGAGTAGAGCAAAAAACTCTGCTATCTAAAGTCTAACTTGAGACTTCTCCCATTTCTGAGGTTCCGGAGTTTGCGCCTCCAAACTACTGCAATACCTTAACTAGTTTCCCCATGTGCTCTCTATTCTACTACTTCTCAACTCTAACTGTACATTACAATTATCAGACCAACTGAATTAGAATCTGTGGAGGCACAGCCCAGACATCAATCCTCCAGAACCAAATGTCCAGCCAGGGTTGAGAACTACTGCTCTGCTCCCATTCATCCTTCCAAGTTCATCTCTACCCAGCACAACTGTTTCTGCTTTATGTGGTTTAACAGGTTCCTGTTTAAAACAAACAAAACATACAAAACACACAAAACACACAACATCAATACTTCCCCTTTGCTTATCAAAGCAGGCCCCAATTTTAGTAACATAGTTAACCATCTCAAATCTATCCTCCTCCCTCAGCTATTCTCATACCTTACCTTTACTTCCCCTCAAAATGTTCCATTGCTAGTCTCCAAACTGCTACACCATAAACCCTTAGTTCAAGCTGCACTCTTCGCCTGGGATGGCCTCCTCCATCCCCGTGTGTTTCACGGGTTCTTCGAGGCCAATGTCCAATGTGTCTTCCTACTGAACTCCATCTTTAGGGGGTGTAATCTTTCCTCCTTAAGCCTCTAGGGGGTGGTTGTACCTGCTGTGGACATCCGAATTTATAAACATATTTTTTTCCCCTCCCCTGTATTAGAGCAAACTTCTTAAGGATGAGGACTGTGCTTTATTACAGGTGCCTGGGAAAGTACACCATACATAGGAGGTGCTCAATACTTCTGGAATTCTTTTGCATGAGGCTTTATAAAATTTGAGTTGGTAATTTAGGAACAATGTCTACTCGCCCGTGTTTTTTCATTAACACTAAAATGTGACATAGACCAGGCTTGTACTGTCTGGCATTCTGACTTCAGATTTCCAGGGTGAAGAGATAAACAATGAAGTGATGTTAAGACCGGTAGCTGAATATCGCCGACGACCCTGGATCCAGTGCGCCAAGATTAAAAAGCTTCTCAAACTATGCAGGGGATCGATGGAGAACAACTTTATTAGACAGAGGCAATACCGGCAACAAAGAGAAGCAGCACCAATGACCTGAAATAAACCTTTATAATGAAAGTTTCAGTGCAGGAGGAATCGTTTTGTTTTCAAGTTAAAGCCCTTCGGTTTGCCTTCGAGTACTTGCAAAGCACTTGTTTGTCCTTCTAGGTAGAAAAGAACTTTGTAAGCGGCAAAGGGTGGCCAACTTTCTAGAAAGTCTCGAGATTCAGCCCGAACTGTGTTGGGTTTTGCTGAAAGCTGGGGGTGGAGTCAAGGGTTCAACTACCCGGGAAAAGAGAGCGATCAAAAGTTCCCCGCCAGCCACGTTCCCGGCGCGGAGAAGCCCTCCGCGGCCTCCGCCCTTTCCGCTGCCCGGGGGCCGGAGAGGCTCCCGGGAAGGGCGTCCCGGCGCCGGACGGCCGGGCGGCGCCGACGGCTCGCTCCGAGAGGGCCCCACCTACCTGAGCGCCAGGAGCCTCTCGCCCAGCAGCGCCAGCGCTATCCCCAGCAAGCTCAGACCCAGCAGCCGCCCCATGGCACAGGAACCAGAGCCGCTCGCTCGGGCCGGCGCGGGCGCACTGTGGGCGGCGCCCGCGTCCGGCTCGGGCCGCGCTCCGCCCCGTCTGCGGCCTAGGCGGGCTCCGCCCTCCGGCCGGCCCTGGGCCTTTGTCCCCACAAACCTACTTTCCCAGAAGATGCCTTCCGTGAGACCGGGGACCGTCCTCCCATGGCCCATTTTAAGCAAAGGTCGTGAAACTGAATTCCTTCACCCCCTTTCCCAGACAACCCTCCAAGAAACTTGGGCAGCCCGCGTACCTTTCTTGTTTCGCTAGTGTTGAAAACAGTCCTTACCTCTTATTCCAGTAAAAATCTTCTAAAGTTTTAACGATTCTTTATTACAGGAAAGGACGCTGAGTTATGTGTCGTAAATATTTCATGTTGGAATCATAAAAGGTAAGAAACATCCTATTTCTAGTACTGCTTCCTCTAGAGATCTAAGGACTTGGACACTTCTTTTTTATCTAAACTCGGTTTATGGAAATACGGTAGTGCTTTCTTTTTCTTTCTTTCTTTTACCCTTCTTCCCTCCCTCCCTGACTCCCTCCCTTCTTTCTTCCCTTCCTTC
>PVJD01013647.1:0-32896 GCA_004026545.1 Mormoops blainvillei
CTCCTTAAAGCAAGCCCTTTAACTTTTAGTTTTTTCTTGTCTGGGGATCTCCTTATTTCTCCTTTGATTTTAAATGATAGTCTTGCTGGTAAAGTAGCCTTGGTTGTAGATCCTTGCTTTTCATCACCTTGAATATTTCACACCACTCCCTCCTGGCCTGAAATCTTTCTGTTGAGAAATCAGATGACAGTGTAATTGGTGCTCCCTTGTAGGGAACTACCTACTTTTTTCTTCTGGCTTTTAGGATTTTTCCTTGCCTTTAAGTCTTGTCATTTACATTATTATGTGTCTCAGTGTAGACCTCATTGGGTCCAAAATTTTTGGGACTCTCTGAGCTTCCTAGAATTGTGTATGTTTTTCCTGTACGAGATTAAGGAAATTTTTGGTCATTATATCTTCAAATATGTTCTTGGTCCCTTGCTGACTCTCCTCTCCTGGTGTTCCCATTATGTGGATATTGTTATGCTTTATGTTGTCCAAAATGTTTCTTAAGCTCTACTTATTTTTTAATTATTATTATTTTGTGTGTGTGTGTGTGTGTGTGTTCTACTTGGGTGTTTTTTTCCTACCTTGTCTTCCAAACCACTGATTCCATCTTCTGCTTCATCTAACCAACTGTTTATTCCCTCCAGTGTATTATTTATTTCAGATGCTGTACTCTTTATTTCTGACTGGTCCTTTTTGATGGTGTCTCAAAAACAGCATGATGTGTTTTTTCATGCTGTTGAGTATCCTTGTAATCCTTAGTCTATGCTCCCTATCTGATAAATTGTTTGCTTTCATTTCATCTAGTTCACCCTTTGGAGAATTCCCTTGTTCTTTAATTGAGGTCTGTTTCTTTGTCTTCCTATTTTGGCTGCTTCTTTCTTTGTATTTTCCTCCTTATTTGTTAAACTGATTAGTTGTTAAACTAATCAATCCATGATCAGCAACCTGGCTTACGCTCCATAAGGTGGGGAAGAATAATTCCTTTGGGAGGGGTTCATGCTTCCCCTCAGTTTGATACCATTTGGAAGAAAGTGCTCTGCTTTAGAAGCAGTATGGGGAACAACTCAGCATGGGGAGCCTTGTGGCTGTTCTTTCAGCTCTCTCCCCAGAGCCACCAAACCCAGACTCTCCTCAAATGTCTCTAGTCACTCTGCCCTCTCACTGCCAGAGCGCAGGGTAAATGACTGCAAATGCAATTTCGTGTGTTGGCCCTTTAAGGGGTTCCCTGTGATTCCAGCCATCTCTTCTTGGCAAAGAGAAACCCTGCTGCTTTTCACAGGTGGGTATTATCTAGGTTCCTTTCTGACTCTGATGCTATAGGCTACAGAGCCCAGCTTGGGGTTTAGGTTCCACGCTTCTCAGGGAAAACCCTCTGGCTGCTGAAATATCCCTCTGGATTTTGAGCTGCCACCCATGGAAGCCCAGCATTCCACTCATGTCTCCACTTCCCTCCCTACCAGTCATATTGTGGTAAAGTGATTTCTTCTGTCTGTCCTTGGTTATAAGGATCTCCAGGTAGTGTTCAGTTGGTTATTCAGAGTGATTTCTCTACAATTTAGTTGTAATTCCAGTTCGGTCCTGGAGGAAGTTGGTGTAGCATCCACCTACTCCTCTACCATCTTAGATCTCCAAATTTGATTATTTCAATGTGAATGATTCTGTATCATTTGTACACTCATAATGTGCAACCACCACCTCCATCTAGTTCCAAAATATTTCCATGATCCCCACATAAAATCCTGTATTATTTTTCATAGTGGCTGAAGCATTTTACATTGTTACCAGTAATATATGTGGTTTTAATTTATTTACATCTTCATTAACACTAATTATTTTCTGTTGTTTTGATTCTAGACATCCTAGTGGGTATATGTGATATCTCATTGGGGTTTTGATTTTGCATTTCTGTAATGACTAATGATACTGAACGTCTTTTCATGTGCTTGTTGAATCTGTAAATATCTTATATACAGAAATGTGTATTAAAGTCTTTTGCCCATTTTTAAATTGTTTTGCTTCTCTTTTTAGAGTTTGACTTCTTCATATATTCTGTAAGAGAACTTTGTGGTAGTTCTTTATATATTCTAGATAACAGACCCCTATCAGATATATGATTTACAAATATTTTCCTCCTTTTTCTAGGTTGTCTTTTGACTTTTGATAATATCTTTGATGCAAAAATATTTTTAATTTTGATATATTCCAACTTATCAATTTTTGTTTTGTTCATGCTTTTGTTTTTTTTTATTTAAGAATCCATTATCAAATACAAAGTCATGAAGATTTACCTTTATATTTATTTCTATGAGTTTTATAGTTTTAGTTCTTTTTTTAGGTTTTTGATCAATTTTGGGTTAATTTTTGTATGTGGTGCAAAGTAGGAATCCAACTTAATTTTTTTGCACATGGATATCCTATTGTCCAAGAATAATTTATGGAAAAAACTTTCCCTTTCCCCATCCAATGGTCTTGGCATCTTTGTTGAAAATCAATATTGTTTTGTTGCTGGGCTCTCAATTCTATCCTGTTGGGCTATGTATCTATTATAATGCCAGTACCACAGTACTTTGATTAGTGTAGGTTTATAAGTTTTGAAATTGGGAAGTGTGAGTCTTGCTACCTTGTTCTCTTTTTACTTATTCATTTTGGCATTTTGGGGCCCTTGCAATTCCATATGCATTTTAGGGTAGAATTCTCTATTTTTGTTAAAAAAAAAAGGCCTTTAGGGATTTGATAGGAAACATATTCAATCTATAGTTTGCTTTAAGGAGTATTGACATCTTAACAATGTTAAGTTTTCCAAACCATGGACACGAGATGTATTTCCATTTATTTATGTTGTCTTTAATATCTTTGAACAATATCATATAATTTTAGTGTACAAGTCTTATTGCTTAAATTTATTCATAGGTAGTTTATTTTTTGGATACTATTGTAAATGGAACTATTTTTATTAAATTCCTTTTTGGAGTACTTCTGGCCTAGACAGAGGTGTAGGTAGATGCATTTTACTTCCTCACACAACTGAAAGAAGGACAACAACAAATTAAAAACAAAACACAACCAGAACTGCCACAAGATTGAAGTATATGAAAGTCAGACAATCAAGGAGTTAAAGAAGAATCGTTCATCCAGACTGGTATGAGGGGCAGAAACAGGCAGCTGGAGTGGAGAGGACATGTGGCAAGGTGGCAGCTGGCAGACTGGGTGGGTGAGGTGGTGGCTGGCAGACTGGGTGAACCCACATTCACATGAGGATAAGCCGAGAGTAACAACTGAGGAGTGAGACACACCACACAACCCAGGGCTCCACTGTAGGAAACTAAAGTCTCAAAATCACTGGCTGTGAAAACCTGTGGGGGTGTAGCAACAGGAGAAACTCCCAGTCTCACAGGAGAGTCTTCTGGAGGGACCCACAGGGTCCTACAACATACACAAGCCCATCCACTGAGGAATCAGCACTTAAAAGGGCACAATCCACTCGCTGGAAGCAAGGGAAGTGGCTGAAAGCAGGGTGAGAATCAAGCAAATGACATTGTTCCCTTTCTGACCCCTCATCCACACAGTGCCACAAAGCAGCAAAGTGGGTTGCCCCACCCTGGCAAATACTGAAGGCTCCAACCCTACAACATAACAGGTGTGTGGAGTAAAAATATGCCCCAAATGAAAGAGATCAAAACTCCAGAAAAAGAACTAACCAACAAGGAGATAGCCAACCTATAAGATGCAGAGTTCGAGACATTAGTAATCAGGGTGCTCACATAAATGATTGAGCAAAGACATAAAATAAAGGAAGAAGTGAAGTCTATACAAAGTGAAACAATGAAAAATATACAGGGAACCAACAGTGAAAGGAAGGAAATGGACTCAAATCAAACATGTGAAACAAAGGAGAAATAAGCATTCAACCAGAACAGAATGAAGAAACAAGAATTCAAAAAAGTGAGGAGAGTCTTAGGAGCCTCTGCAACAATTTTAAATGTTGCAACATCCAAATCATAAGAGTGCCAAAATGAGTAGGAAAAGCAAGACATTGAAAACATATTTGAACAAATAATGAAGGAAATCTTCCCCAATCTGGTGAAGGAAATAGACTCCCAGGAAGTCCAGGAAGCTCAGAGAGTCCCAGAGAAATTGGAAACAAGGAGGAACACACCAAGATGCATCATAGTTAAATTATCCAAGATTAAAGATAAGGAGAGAATTTTCAAAGCAGCAAGAGAAAAGGAGTTACCTCCAAAGGTGTTTCCGTGAGGCTATCAGCTGATTTCTCAAAAGAAACCTTATAGACAGGAAAGGGCTGGAAAGAAGTATTCAAAGTCATGAAAGACAAGGACCTATACCTAGATTACTCTATCCAGCGAAGCTCTCATTTAGAATGGAAGGCAGATAAAGTGTTTCCCCGATAAGGAAAAACTAAAGGAGTTCTTCATCACCAAGCCTCTATTATATGACATGTTAAAGGGACTTATGTAAGAAAAAGATAAAAACTATGAACACTAAAATGACAACAAACTATCAACAACTCAACCTAAAACAAAACAAAAACAAAAAAACAAACTAAGGAAAAAACTAGAACAGGAACAGAATCACAGAAATGGAGATCTCATAGAGGGTAATCGATGGGAAGGGGGAGAGGGAAGAATGGGTGGAAATGTACAGGGAATAAGAATCATAAATAGTAGGTACAAAGGAGACAGGGAGAGGTTAAGAATAGTATAGGAAATGGAGAAGCCAAAAAACTTACATGTATGACCCATGGACATGAACTAAGGAGGTGAATGCTGGTGCAAAGTGGGGTACAACGTAGCGGAGTATAAAGGGGAGAAAAATGGGACCACTTTAATAGCATAATCAATAAAATATACTTAAATTCCTTTTTGGAATTTAATTTTGGGTTATCTATTTTTATTTTATTAAAAGAACTGTTTTTAGTACATTGATCTAGTATGCCATAGCATTGTTGAATTCTTTTTTTTTTTAACCCTAACAGTTTTTTTTTGACGGGGGGTCCAAGCATTATCTACATATAGGATCATGTCATCTATAAATTCAGCATTTATTTTGATGTTTAAATTGTCCCAGATTTGGTTAGTGGGAGACTCACTCAAACAGGACACTCCTGTATCCTTTAGTCACATCCTTATCATTGTTTGAGCACCTCCTTATTTTCTAGGTCAAGATATATTCCATTATCACTTTTTATTTTCCCTACCCTATCCCCAAAATCAATTATTTCTCCAAAGAATCACTGTTCCTTTTAGTGAGGAAGGATATCAGTGAATCAAGATCTGATTGGTAGATGTGGTCATTGTCACTGTTTCCAGGGTTTCTCCATGAATAGAACTAGGGAACATATGTATGTATATAAAATATATGTACATATACACACAAGTGAACATTTGTATTTAATTTTGTTTATGTATATTCATAGCCATAAATTCACACCAATAACTATAATTTAAATTCAATATCACAGGCTTCATTCTAGTTTTTACCTTTTCTATATCTTAACTTTTCTCAGGCAGTGATAAAACTTGCTCCTATTATTCATAATGTACTTGCTTATTTGGTGAATCCTTCTGCAGGTACTAATTTTCAATTGTTGGTGATATGACCTCCTTTGAGCCAATATTCTTAGTGCACTTGGGCTCTGAATTCCACGCTACAGTGTGGTTGCTGTCCCCAATGTGGATTCCTTCTAATACTGGTTATACTTTCATAGCCCTTACTAGACTCTGTCCCATGTGAGCTGTGGCTCTGATACTCCTCTCTAAGCTATACCTCTTGGTGGGCTGTCCCTTCACAGGACAATCTCTTCACTTTGTTTTGTTCTGGCACCCCTTACTTGGTAATCCATATGTGTGGATGCCCCGCTCATCCTGTTTTGCCTCAAACACCCTTCTCTTGGAACATTTGTTGTCCCTGTCCCTCACAGTATGGATGACCTCTTTGTTTGAACCCTTCTCATGAATTTAGGACCAAATAGTTCAGGAATGCAAGGGAAAGGAAGTAGAAGAGGAACAGTTTGTTCATTTTGCTGAGGTAAACAAGCCTAACAATTAAGATGCTCTTACTTCTAAATCTGTCTCTTATTGACACAACCTAAGTTGAAAGTAGAGATGGGGCTATTTGGTCCCATTTACTACCCAATATTGAGTTCCTTAGATAGCACCTCTGACAATGAGTTATCTATCTACTGTTTAAATACTTCATAACTTTCATAATAGAAAAAGAGCTACACTATACAATTAATGCAGGCAAATTTAACTATAGGCACTTAGATTAGGAAGGAGAAAAGTAGGGGGTGAGAAGGGAGAGGAAGAGTGGGGGAAAGGAAGAGAGAAAGAAAAGGAGAGAGATAGAGTGATTTTATTCACCTTTTCACTCAATGGTTATATACCCTGCACTGATTACTTAATAATCATCCATTTCTATAAGGCAGCTACTATAAACCCCATTTTATATATGAGAAAAGTGAAGCTTGAAGAAATTAAGCCATGTCCAGGTCACACAGCTAATATGTGTGCAGAGCTGGAATTCGAACTTGTCTGACTTAAGAGCTGTGCATTTCTGCATTCAACCTTGAATCACCTTGACAATTAGAACGTTTTATCTCTTTATAGAATTGAAAATCTGTTTCCCTAAAGGTTTTCCACCAATTGGTCTTTGTTTTAAACATCCCTGAGAGGTGAAACCATGCTAATTGCTCTTCCACATGACAGCCCTTAAAATATTTGTAGACAGCTATCGTATCCCTTGAGTTTTCTGCTCTCTAGGCTAGACATTTTGGGTTCCTTCAACCATTTCTCTTATCAATGAGAAAATGCCTTTCCTATTGCTTATGGCACTGCACTAATCTAAAGTAAGAATGATTCAATTCATGCCCCAAACATATTCCACTCTATCTGGGGCAAAAGAAAAATTAGACACTTGCTTTTGAACTGAAATGGCAAAAATTGAATTCAATTTGCCTTCCACTGCAGATGTTTATTACATTCTGAGATGTAAGTTCTGCATTCTCTTTTTCACTTAGGTCTTTCTACATATAAAGCCAAGCCATTGCGCTAGACCCCATTCTTCTTTAAAGAAGGTCCAGAAATTTCCATTAAATATTACCACCATCTGTCACTAGGAATGTGTAATATTATGACTACCTCAGTAAATTTTAAAAATTATCTGGAGCTTACATAACTGATAGAGGTTAAGTATCCATATATAAAGAACTCTTACAACTCAACAACAAAAAGGCAGGCAACTCATTTAAAAAAAGAACAAAGAACTTGAATAGAATAGACATTTCCCCAAAGAAGATATTCAAGTGACCAATAAGAACATGAAAAAATACTCAACATCATCAGCCATTAGGGAAATGTAAACCCAAACCGCAATGCTCTATACCTAGAATAAAAATAATGAAAAGTGTGATTGAAGATGTATAGAAATTAGAACCATCCCACATTGCTGTTAGAAATGTAAAATATTTCACCCACTGTGGAAAACAGTTTTGGCAATAGCTCAAATATTAAACATGAAAATACCATATAACCCAACAATCACTCCTAGGTGTATACCAAAAAGAATTAAAAACAGGTATTCAAACAAATACTTGTACATAAATGTTCTCAGTATCAGTTCTGTTAATAGTCAAAAGGTGGAAATAACCCAAATGTCCATGAACAAATGATTGGATAAACAAAGGTATACCATACAATGGAGTATTATGCAGATAAAAAAGTAATGAAGTACTGATACAAAATACAATGTGGATAAATCTTGAAAACATTATGCTAAGTGAAAGAAGCCAGACACAAAAGACTACATGTTGTATGAATCCATTTACATAAAATATCAAAAAGGCAAATCCATAGTCAGAGAGCAGATTCGTGGCTGCCATTGACTGGAGGGAGGGGGGAATGTGGAATTACTGCTTAAAGGATATGGAGTCTCCTTTTAGAGCAATGAAAACATTTTGGAAGCAAATAGAATTGATAGTTGTACAACATTGTGAATGTACTAAATGCAACTTAATTTTATTCTTTAAGATCTCAGTTTTTGTTATGTGAATCCCACCTCAATAAACACAATGACCTGGCAGGTAAGAGGATGGTAGAGAGGGCATACACAGAGTTTTTCCCTATTTATGTAATTCAAGACTAAGTTATTTGTTTCAAAAAATATTCTAAAGGAATAAATGAAGCTGAAGCTGAAAAGAAATCATGTTAGCTTAGAAATATCGTAACTGTACATTATCAGAGCCAGGGCATTTGTTTTCTAGCCAGATTGTCTTTAAAATTATGCTACTTAAGTAAAATGATGTCAATTAGCATGAAATGGCCATGAACATCAGGCTTTGTGGAATGGAATATTTATCACAAACATCAGGCTTTGTGGATGGGAATATTTGCATGACATTGATATAACCTGGCAGCCGAGGAGAGTGGACTGTAATGTGCATGTGGGAATAATGATGACTTCATTGTACTAATCAGTGGGGTTGTAGATACCATTGGGTGAGCATGTGTACTCTGTGGCCATTGCATTAAAAATGACTGAGTCAGTAGAGCAAAGAATCTGCATTAAGTTTTTTGTTAAGCTTTAACATTTCTCTTCAGAAACAGTTCTGATGATTCAGAAGGTCGCAACTATGGGCAACTGGTGATTGGCAGCTTCATCATGACAACATGCCCATGTATGCATCACATCTCATGCATGAGTCATGATGAGATTTTTGATGAAACATCAAATCATCCAGGTGACAGCACCCCTACAACCCAAATTTGGCTTGCTGAGACTTCTGGCTTTTCCAAAATTTAAATCACCTTTGAAAGGAAAGAGATTTCAGACCGTCAATGAGATTCAGGAAAATATGATGAAGATTCTGATGGTAATTTTAACTGTGTGAGGTCCCAAGATGCCTATTTTGAAGGGGACTGAGGCATCTCTGTCCTACGTACAATGTTCCTTGTATCTTGTATTTTCTTCAATAAATGTCTCTATTTTTCATATTACATGTCTGGATAACTTCTGGATGGACCTCATTGTATAGTTGCTAAGTCAGGGTATTTTTTTCACTATGTATTATTTTGGAGGGAACCAATCTTTATTTTCTGAAAGAAATAAAAATTAAACAGAACCTTTGCATTTTAAACTTCCATACAGTCAAGACTAACTTAGTATTCATCAATATTTGCCATACATACTTTCACTTGCAAAGTTTTTTCTTCTTGGTTTCAATGGTCTATTAGAGAGTTGTGAAAAAACAGTATCATAGACACATTTCAAAACCCTCCAAGAGAGAAAAATTTTACGTCTGCTCCACATTCATTAAGTGAACCTCACATATCATTCATTGTTAATGAGTCAAATTCTCTAAGGGCTCCCACTCTTCCCAGGAAGAAAGTTAGACACTTGGAGAAGCTGCATCAATTTAAAGACTACAAGGGTGCCATTTGGAAAATTACAGCTTCCATATTCTGAGACCCTAGAGAAAATTAATACACTTTCCTGGACTATCAAAGTTTTTCTCACATGTAGTCAGAAAAACAGTTAAAATATTGAGTAAAACTTATATATACTATGTAAATATGCTGAGTTGAACAGGTAAAAGTAGATTGACCTCTGGAAAATTAGTGGAAATGATAATTTTCTCTGAGTGCTAAGCTCAGAGTAGGTAGCTACATGTTAATTTCTAAAGGATGAGGAAGAAACATTTTCCCCCTGAAGTTTGAAGGTTGCATGGGAATTATTTTAATTATTGTTCAATATCACATATAGCAAAGCCACATTTACATCCACAAATCCCACCATGTATTTTTATGTGGACCTTTATCTTCCTCTGATTGTATAGGGCACATTACATAGCATTCTGCTAAGAGAGATGACAGTGAACTTCATGGGCAATCTGCTATCAGAATCAATCATTTTATAAGGGGCATAATAAGTATCAGAAGAATTTACAGTAACTATTAAGTCTGTTCCTAAATAACAGGATAAGCTATTATTTCTAAATTGATTTTTGCCTTCTTCTTTTTCCTCACCTTCAGTTGTCTATAAGCATATTTTTGTGATTATACATTACTACAGAGTGACAATCATTGACTAACAAAAACAATTTCACCACCATAACTATCATTTGGTTCATTACTACCACATTTCACATATGGGAGAAATGTATACAGAACACACTAAATAAATGGTGTCACTATAAAAAAAAGTCTCTATTTATTCTTAAGAAAGCCTTAATTTGAGATGGAAAGACAGTGGAGAAATGAATGGAAGTCAAACTGACCTCCTCCCAGGACCAATTTGGAATTACAACTAAATTGTAGAGAAATCACCCAAAACAAACAACTGAACAATAGCAAGATAGAAGACTTATAACCTTGGACAGACAGAAGAATCAGTTTCAGCACAACCTGACTGGAAAGGAGTGTGGTGGAGATGCCAGATGGCTGGATGGGCACCCACAGGTGGCAGTGCCAGTGGGATATTTAAGCAGCCAGTTGAATACCCCTGAAAAGATTGGGGTCTAAACCATAAGCAAGGATCCCCAGCCTACAGCACAAGAGCCCAAAAAGTACACAGATAATAGCCAGATGTGAAAAGTGGTAGTGTTGTTCTCTGCCACAGATGAGCAGTAAGAGGCTGAAAGAGCCCGTTAAAGGGCCAATGTATAAATTTTCATTTGCAGCCACTTATCCTGGGCTCCAGCAACAGCAGGGGCGGAGTGGGCTAGAGACACCTGAGGAAAGACTGGGGACTGAGGCTGTGGGGACAGAACTGAGACAGTACCGCTGGGGGATCCTGGTGCTGAGTCAAACCCCATAAGGCAGCAACCCCCAGCTCAGACAGACCACTCACCTCCCAGCAGTAGCCTGAGGGGGAAAAATAGCCCCATCTCCAGGAGGAACTCTATCCCACTCTCTGGTGCATAAGCATGACTGCTGAGTAGAGAGTGACTAGATTAAAAATTTAAGCAGACAGACGCAGACAGTAAATCCCTAAAAGTCTCCAACAGGCTGCCAAAGATCAGACAGGTTGAACATATGACTTCACCAGAGGTAGGTCCAGAAAGAAAAAACAGTGGTAAATATTAGAGGCTACTGAGATGAAATCCACTGTGGTCTTCTCTAAGATATGCAATATTTTCTTTACTGCATGTCTTTTTAACATTCATTTTTGTCCATCAAGTTTGTGCATATTAAGTCACAAGATTTTATACTATAGTTTATCTCTCTCCTTTCCTTTAATAATCTTAATCTCTATACAGTCCTATTAATACAGGTTCATTTGCTTTTCATAGTGAGATTGCAAGTGGGAGATATTTTTGCAGAAGAGGGTTTGTTTCCCGGGGTTTTGGGGTTTTTGCTCTGGCAGCCAAATAAGGAGAAGACAAAGAAACAATCCCCAGTTGAAGGAAAGGAGGAAGCTTCAGAAAGACTAATAAATGAAATAGATGCAAGAAAACTATCAGATAATTGAGTTTAATACAGTGGATATAAGGAAGCTCAATGACCTCAGCAATCTCAGTGAGTATTACAAAAAACCACAGGTAAACTATGAGGAACTAACTGCAAATTACATCAGCATGGAAAAAGACAGAAACTATCAACAAGAACCAAGAGGAAATGAAGATTTCTGAATTGAAGAACACAGTAGAAGAATTCAAAACCAGGCTAGATGAAGCAGAGGATCAAATCAGCAAGCTGGAAGACAGAGTAGAAAAAAGCTTCCCAGAAAAGCAAGACAATGAAAAAAGACTCAAAAAGAATGAAGAGGAGTTAAAGGAACTTCAGGACAACATGAAACATAATAATATCCATATAACAGGGATATCAGAAGGAGAAGAAGAGGAGCAAAGGAGAGAAAACTTGTTTGAAAAAATAATGGTGGAAAACTCCCCTAATTTGAGAAAAGAAAATGTCAAGCAAGTCTAGGAAGCACAGAGGATCCCAATCAAGATGAACCCAAAGAGACCCACTCTGAGACACATCGTAATTAAAATGTCTAATTTGAAAGACAAAGAGAGAATCTTAAAGGCAGCAAGGGAAAATCAGGAAGTAACATACAAGGGAGCCCTGATAAGGCCAGCACTCACTTCTCCACAGAAACACTACAAACTGGAAAGGAATGGCAAGAAATATTCCAAGTAATGAAAAGCAAAGGACTAAAGCCAAGACTATTCTACCCAGCAAGGCTCTCAATCAAAACAGAAGGCAAAATAAGGAGTTTCCCAGACAAAAGAAGGCTACAATTATACACCTCCACTAAAACAGCACTGAAAGATATGCTAAAGGGACTGCTTTTACAAGATGAAGAAAAAGAGTGAGAGAGAGGAACATGGGTACAAAAGGAAAAAAATGAATAAATACCTATCAATAATAACCTTCAGTGTAAATGAATTAAGTGCTCCAATTAAAAGACGTATAGATAAAAAATAATAATTACAAATATGCTGCCTAGAAGAGACACAGAACAAAAGACATACACACATTGAAAGTAAAGGGTTAGAAAAAAGTATTCTAGGTTAATAGAAAGGAAAAAAAAATGGTACCAATAATTATATCAGACAAAATAGACTTCAAAACAAAGGCCATAAAAAGAGACACAGGATGACATTTCATAATACTTGAGGGAAGAATCCATCAAGAAGACATAAACATTGTAAACTTACATGCACCTAACATAGGAGCACTCAAATATATAAGGAAAATCCTGGAGGACTTCAATAAAGATATAGACAACAACACGCTTATACTGGGGATTTTAACACCTCACTGTCAGCAATGGGTAGATCTTCCAACAAAAATATCAACAATGATACTGTGGAACTGAACAATGCATTAAATCAAGTGGACTTAACTGGTATATATAGAACCATTCATCCCAAAGAAGCAAAATACACATTATTTTCAAATGCACTAGGAACAGTTTCAAAGATAGACCACATGATAGGACACAAAACAACCCTCAACAAATTGAAGAAAATTGAAATCGTATGAAGCATTTTCTCAGACTACAAAGGGTTAAAACTAGAAACCAACCTAAAGTAAAAAATTCAAAAGCATTCAAATTCATAGAGACTGCATAGCATGCTATTAAACAATGAATGGGTCACTATTGAGATCAGGGAATAAATAAAAAAGATTCTGGAAACAAATGAAAATGAACACACAACAGACCAAAGCCTATGGAACACAGGGAAGCAGTCCAGAGGGAAGTTACTAGCAATACAGGGCAGCCTAAAAAAGATTGACATATTTCAAATGAACAACCAAACCCTAAAGCTACAAAAACTGGATAAACAACAAAAGACACAGCCCAGAGCGAGCAAAAAAAAAAAAAAGAAATAATCAAGATCTGAGCAGAATTGAATGACATACAGACTAAAAGTACAGTTTGAAGGATAAGTCCAGAAGGTAGGTCTTTGAATATATAAACAAAATTTATAAGCTTTTAAGCAGACCCATCAAGAAAAAAAAAAGGACCTAAATAAATAAAATCAGAAATGAAAGAAGAGAGATTTCAATTGATACTACAGAAATACAAGGGATTGCAAGAAATTACTACAAACAACTATATGCCAAGAAATTTGAAAACCTGGGTGAAACGGACAAATTTCTAGAAAAATATAATCTTCCAAAACTGAATGAAGAAGAAGCAGAAAACCTGATTGATAACAGCTGGTAAAATTCAAGCAATAATCAAAAGCGCCTGGTATACAGAAACCCTAGACCCAATGATTTCACAGCAGAGTTTTACAAAACACTTAAGGAAGAGCTAACGCCTGTCCTTCTCAGACTGTTCCAAAAAATCCAAGAAGAAGGAAGACTCCCAAACACTTTTTATGAGGCCAGCATCATCCTAATCCCAAAACCAGTAAAGGCACAACAAAGAAATAAAACTACAGGTGAATACAGCTGTTGAACATAGACACTAAAATCCTCAACAAAATACTGGCAAATTGGATCCGGCAATACATTGAAAAGATCATACACCAGAATCAAGTGGGATTATTTGCGGGGATGCAAGGATGGTACAATATTCACAAATCAATAAATGTAATACATCACATAAATGAAAGGACAGAAAAATGATATGATCATATAAATAGATGCAGGAAACTAATTTGATAAGGTACAGCACCTATTTATGATAAAAAACAATCAGCAAGGTGGGACTAAAGGAGGCATACTTCAAAATAATAAAGACCATATGTGAAAAACCTATAGCCAACCTGATACTCAATGGGAAAAATCTAAAAGCTTTCTCACTAAGATCAGGAACAAGACAAGAATGTACACTTTCACCACCTCTATTCAACGGTATTGGAACTCCTAGCCACAGCTATCTGACAAGGAAAAGAAATAAAAGGCATCCAAATTGGAAAGGAGGAAGCAAAATTGTCATTGTTAATGATGACATGACAACATATACAGAAAATCCTATAGCCTCAACAAAAAACTACTCGACCTAATAAGTGAATTTGGCAAAAGAGTGGGATACAAAGTCAATATTCAGAAATCAAGTGCACTTTTGTGCACCAACAATGAAATATCAGAATCAGAAATATGGAAAAAAATCCCATTTGCAATAGCAACAAGAAAAAATAATGTACCTAGGAATTAACCTAACCAAGGGGCTAAAAGACCTGTACTCGGAAAACTACACAACACTAAAGAAAGAAATTAAGGAAGACACAAATAAATGGAAACATATACTGTGTTCATGGATTGGAAGAATTAACATTATCAAAATGTCCATAATACCTAAAACAATTTATAGATTCAATGCAATCCCTATTAAAATACCAATGACATATTTTACAGACATAGAATAAAATTTCAAAAATTTATGTAGAACCATAAACAACCCTGAATAGCTTCAACAATTTTGAGAAATAAGAACAAAGTAGGAGAGATCACAAAATCTAATATCAAAATATATTACTAGGCCACTGTAATCAAAAAGTCAGGTACTAACATAAGAACAGACACATAGATCAGTGGAACAGAATAGAGAGCCCAGAAATAGACCCATATCTCTATGGTCAATTAATATTCAACAAAGGAGGCAGAAGCATAAAATGGAGTAAAAACAGCCTCTTCAACAAATGGTGTTGGGAGATCTGGACAGCAACATGCAAAAAAATGAAACTCAACCACCATATTACATTACACATAAAAATAAACTCAAGATGGATACAAGAGTTAAATATAACTTGTGACACCATAAAAACCTAAGAGGAAAACATAGGCATAAAATCTCAGATCTTCCACACAGCAATATTTTCAACAATATGCCCCTAGAGCAAAGGATTTAAAGGAAAGAATAAACAAATGGGACTTCATCAAAATAAGAAGCCTCTGAATGGCTAAAGAAAACATCAGCAGAATAAAAAGAAATCAACTGTATAGGAAAACATATTTGCCAATGATACATCGGACAAAGTTTTGATCTCCAAAATATATAAAAAACTCACATAACTCCAATCCAGGAAGACAAACAATCCCTTTAAAAAATGGGCAAAGGACCTGAACAGACCCTTCTCCAAGGAGGACATACACAGGGCCCAGAGACATATGAAAGGATGCTCAGCATCACTAGCCATCAGAGAGATGCAAATTAAAACCACAATGATATACCTCTTCACACCGGTCAGAATGGGCATTATAAACAAACCAACAAAGAACAAGTGCTGGCAAGGTTGTGGAGAAAAGAGAACCCTAGTACACTGTTGGTGGGAATGCAGATTGGTGCAGCCACTGTGGAAAACAGTTTGGAATTTCCTCTAATCTAAAAATGGAACTTCCTTTAGATCTGGCAATTCTTATGCTGGGATTATACTTTAAGAACCCTGAAACACCAAATGAAAGTAACTATGTTCCCCAATGTTCATAACAGCACAGTTTACAATAGACAAGGTTTAGAAGCAACCTAAGTGCCCCAAAGTGTATGAGTGGATAAAAAAAACTATCTTGCATTTACGCAATGGAATACTACACAGTAGAAAAAAAGAAAGAGCTCCTCCCCTTCTCAACAGCATGGCCGGATCTGTAGGGCAATATGCTAAGTGAAATAAGCCAGGTGGTGAAAGACAAATACCATATGAGCTCACCAATAAGTGGAACCTAATCAACAAAACAAACAAGCAAGCAAAATATAACCAGCAACATTGATGTAAAAAACAAAGTGACAATAACCAGAGTTGAGGAGGGAGGGGCACTTTTGGTTATTATTGATAGGTATGTATTCATTTTTTCCCTTTGTACCTGTGTTCTTCTCTCACTCTTTCTCCTCATCTTGTTAAAGCACTCCCTTTAGCATGTCTTTCAGTACTGTTTTGGTGGAGGTGTATAATTGTAGCCTTCTTTTGTCTGGGAAACTCCTTATTTTGCCTTCTGTTTTGATTGAGAGCCTTGCTGGGTAGAGTAGTCTTGGTTTTAGTCCTTTGCTTTTCATTACTTGGAATATTTTTTGCCAGTGTTTCTATTAAGAAAACTGCTAACTTTATAGGGGCTCCTTTGTATGTTACTTCCTATTTCTCCCTTGCTACCTTTAAGATTCTCTCTTTTTTATTGAAATTTGCCATTTTAGTTATCATGTGTCCTGTTGTAGGTCTCTTTGGGTTCCTCTTGATTGAAACTATTGGTGAGTCTTGGACTTGTATCTTTTTGTTTCCTCAAATTAGGGAAGTTTTCCATTATCACTTTTTCAAAAAGGTTTTCTATCCCTTGCTCCTCTTCTTCTCTTTCTGGTATCCCTGTTATATGGATATTATTATGTTTCATGTTGTACTGCATTTCCCTTAACTCTTGTTTGTTCTTTTTGAATCTTTTTTCATTTTCTTGCTCTTCCTCGGAGTTAATTTCTACCATTTTCTCCAGCTCACTGATTCTATCCTCTGCTTCATCTAGCCTGCTTTTGATTCCTTCTCCTGTGTCCTTCAATTCAGAAATTGTGTTTTTCATTTCTTCTTGGCCCTTTTTGGTACCTTCCATGACCTTTTCCATACTGATATAGTTTACAGTTAGTTCCCCATGGTTTTCCTGTGGTTTTGGTAATTCTCACTGAGTTCATTGAGCTTCCTTATAACCATTGTTTTGAATGCAATGTCTGATAGTTTACTTGCCTCTGTTTCATTTAGTAGCCTTTCTGGTGATTCCTCCTTTCCTTTAGATTGGGGGTTGTTTCTTTTTCTTCCCATTATTTGTGAGACCCTTCTTTTTGGCTTCTGCTTCTTAAATTGATCTGTTTTGACTCCCTGACTTTGTAGTGTGAACTTCTACAGTAGGAGACCTGTGAGATACATTCATGCGGTCTCCTTGATCTCCTGAACTTCATGCTCTAGGCATGAATTTTATGCCACTTATATTGGCTCTCTGGAAGTAATTGGGTTTTGATTGTAGTTGATTGTTCTTTGTTGAGTCCTTCCCTCCAGCTTGTTCACTTAGGGTCACTCTACCCACCACGTCTTGTGTGTGGTTGTGCAGGTGCTGGTAAAACAAAACTGGAAAGCCCAGGAAACAAATTCAGGTCTGCAAAATAACTCCCCCTTGCAATCCCACTATTAACAGCAAATGAGCCAGTATTGATAAGGGTATAAAGAGATTAAGACTCTTATAAGAAAGGAGAGAAATAAAGTATAGTATAAACCCTGGTGACCTCATATGCACAAACTTGTTGGACAAGAAATGAATATTAAAAAGCTATGTAGTAAAGAAAATATTACAAATCATGGAGAAGGCCACAGTGCATTTCTTCTGGGTAGCATCTAATATTTACCACTGTTTTTTCTTTCTGGATTCGCCCCTGGTGATGTCAGATGTTGACCCTATCTGACCTTAGGCATCCCCTTCATGACTTCCATGGATCTTCTGTATGTGGCTGTCTCCTTCAGTTGTTAATCTAGTCTCTCTACACTCAGCAGTCAGTCTTAAGTAATTTAGGGTGAGGCGGAATCCCTCCTGGGGGCAGGGCTATTGTTTTCTCCTGGGCTGCCACTGCTCAGGGGAGTAGTCTGCCTGAACTCAATGGCTGCTTCTGTATGGGGGTGACTCAGCACTGGGATCCCTGAGGTTGCTCTCTCAGTTCTGTCCCCAAAGCCTCTTTCCCCAGTCTCTCCTCAGGCATCTCTAGCCCACTCTGCCCCTACCTTTGCTGGAGCCCAGGGTAAGGGGCTGCAGTTGTAAATATGTGTGTTGGTCCTTTAAACAGCTCTTTCAGTTTCCAGCTGCCCATCCCCGGCAGTGAGCAGCCCTGCTGCTTTTCCCAGATGGCTGTTATCTGTGTACTTATTGGACTCTGGTACTGTAGGCCGGGGATCCCCTCTTATGGTTTAGACCCCGCTCTTCTCAAGGGGACACAACTGGCCTCTTAAATATCCCTTTGGTGCTGCCACCTGAGGGTGCCCTGCTAGCGTTCTCAAATCTGTGCCACACTACTTAGTAGTCAGGTTGTCTGAACTGATTCTTTCTGAGGTTATAAGGTTTCTCTCTTGCTATTGTTCAGTTGTTTGTTCTGGGTGATTTCTCTGCAATTTACTTGTAATTCCATGTTGGTCCTGGGAGGAGGTCAATGTGACTTCCATTCACTCCTCTGCCATCTTGCCAATCTCTCCTGCTATCTTTTTAAAATAATGATTTTATTTATTTATTTTTGAAGAGAGGGGAATGGAGGCAGAAATTGAGGGAGAGAAATTTTGATGTGAGAGAAACACGTTTGGTTGCCTGTCGTACATACCCCAGGCAGGGAACAGACTTGCAACCCAGATATATGCCCTGATCGGGAATCAATTCTTTAAGTTTTTGCTTTGTGGGATGACCCCCAACTGAATGAGCCACACCAGTCAGGGCCCATCCTGCTATCTTGATGTAGAGATAGATAAACAGAATTCCACTAGAGGTTTGCAATTTTTCAGGATTACAGCTTCATTTCTTAATCTACCCTACTGAAGATTTTGAGATTATGCTTCCTGTTCTAGTAACTTTTGCTTCATTAAGCAAATCACTTGAAAATGTAGAGTCTGAAAACATCGACAATCATGTTGTCACCTCCCATGGATTCTGTGAGTTTGAAAGGATTCATCTGGGAGATTCTGCTGGAAACTGCCATGTAATTGCAATCAAACCAAACTGGAGCTGAGGGGGCTTGCCAGGCCTCTCTGTCTTTATCTCTCACTTTCTCTCTCTATTTCTGAGGAACTTCAGAGAAGATACAGGAGAAATCAATTTGAATTTGATTGTGGGACTTAGAAAAATGTAGTGAGAGCAGACTTGGGCAAGCTCTAGGGGAGGTATGAGTGGAAAGCTATATTGTTGAGAGAAAGGAGAGAACCAGGAAGAGTCCCTGGAGAAAGAAGGCTGCTAAAGGGGATCTGAGGTACTGAAAAAGTGGGAAGAAAGCATGGCCCTGAAAAGAAGCTGCACATACCTCATAATCTTGTCCAAAACATGCCGTGTTTGTGTAATCTCATTATCATATACTTGAGATTTTTTCATTAGGACAAACTTTCATATAATGAAATTCCAGGTGACTCATTATTGAGTTAATCAAAGCATGCATGAGCCATACACAGAAACCCACAAGCTCATCTCAACAATTGGCTATCTGTAGAGTGCTTGAAAAAAAATTATGTTTCAGTATATATGCCAAAGCTAAATTATCTCAAATTAGCAACCAAGAAAATAAATGCACATGTAAATGGCAGAAAGGGGTCACTATTGTCTAATTCTGTAAGAAAGTGAATTAATAATTGCTCCAAAATGGACTTTAAGTATCTGGATAACTATATGTGATATTTTTTGTGTTTCATATTTCTACTTTTGCAGTGTTGCCCTTCAAGGGAATATACACGTTGTTAAATGAAAAAGGGAAAAAAAAGTGCCAATTTTCATTTTAGGTTGCTGCCACTAGGTGGTGATAGTATTGCACAGCCACGGAGTCTTAGCAATAAGGTTCAAGCTATAAACATGTTTTAAGGAAACTATTAGCATATTACCATCCTCTATGTATGTATGTATGTATGTATTTATTTATTTATTTTATTGTTATTCTATTACAGTTGTCCCATTTTACACCCTTTTCCCTTTTTGCCCAGCCCACCCTCCCCGCCACCACAGTCAATCCTCACACTGTTGTCCATATCCATGGATCATTCATGACTATTCTTTGACTAGTCCCTTCCCTTTCTTCCTACCATTATCCCTTCACTCCTGCCTTCTTGTCCCTGTCAGTCTGTTCCATGTTTCCATGCCTCGGGTTCTATTTTGATCGCTTGTTTGTTTGTTTTTTTTGTTTAGGCTCCACTTACAGTAGAGATCATATGGTATTTATCTTTCACCACCTGGCTTATTTCACTTAGCATAATACTCTCCAGATCCAACCATCCTGTCTCGAAGGGTAGGAGCTCTTTCTTTCTTTGTGCTGCATAGTATTCCATTGTGTAAATGTACCACAGTTTTTTGATCCACTCATTTATTGTTGCACACTTAGGTTGCTTCCAGCAATTGTCTATTGTAAATTGTGCTGCTATGAACATCGGGGTTCAGAAGTTCTTTTGAATTGGAGTTTCAGGATTCTTAGGGTATAATCCCAGCAGTGGAATTGTGGGGTCAAAAAGCAGTTTCATTTTTAGTTTTTTGAGGAAATTTCAAACTTTTTCCCACAGTGGCTGTACCAGTCTGCATTCCACCAACAGTTTACTAGGGTTCCATTTTCTCCACAACCTCGCCAGCACTTGTCCTTTGTTGATTTGGTTATGATAGCCCTTCTGACTGGTATGAAGTGGTATTTCACTGTGGTTTTAATCTACATCTCTCTGATGGCTAGTGATGCTGAGCACATTTTCATATGTCTATGGGCTCTCAGTATGTCCTCCTAGAGGTGTCTATTCAGGTCCTTTGCACATTTTTTAAAATTGTATTGCTTGTCTCCCTGGTGTTGAATTGTATGTGCTCTTCATATATTTTGGAGATTAAAACCTTGCACAATGTATCATGGCAAGTATGTTCTCCCGTACACTCAGTTCCCCTTTCATTTTGATCATGGCTTCTTTAGCCATGCAGAAGATTTTTATTTTGATGTAGTCCCATTTGTTTATTTTTTCCTTTATTTCCATTGCCCTAAAAGATATATAAGCAAAAATATTGCTGTGTGGGATATCTGAAATTTTACTACCTATGTTTTCCACTAGGACTTTTATGGTATCATGACTTATATTTAAGTCTTTTATCCATTTTGAGTTTATTCTGGTGTATGGCGTAATTTGGTGGTCTAGTTTCTTTTTTTTTTTTTTGCATGTACCAATCCATTTCTCCCAACACCATTTATTGAAGAGACTGTTTTTGCACCATTGTATGCTTCTGCCCTCTTTGTCAAATAATTGACCATAGGCACATGGGTTAATTTTGGGGCTCTGTATTCTGTTCCACTGATCTATGTATCTGTTCTTATGCCAGTACTAGACTGGTTTGATTACAGTGGTCCTGCGTATAGTTTTATATGAGGTATTGTGATCCCTCCAACTTTATTATCCTTTCTCAAGATTGCTTAAGTTATTCAGGGAATTTTTGGTTCCATATAAATTTTTGGAGTATTTGTCCTCAATCAGTGAAATATGCCTTGGTATTTTAATAGGAATTGCATTGACTGTAAAGATTGTTATGGGTAGTATGGACATTTTAATGATGCTAATTAGTCCAATCTATGAACACAGTATATGCTTCCATTTACTTGTATCTTCCTCGATTTCTTTCTTCAGTGTTCTATAGTTTTCCGAGTACAGATATTTACCTCCTTGGTTAAATTTATTCCTACATACTTTATTTTTCTTGTTGCTATAGTAAATGAGATTTTTTCTTAGTTTCTCTTTCTGATTGTTCATTGTTGGTGTGCAAAAATGCCATCAATTTCTGAATATTGGCATTGTATCCTGCTAGTTTGTCAAATTTGTTTATTAGGTTGAATACTTTTTTGGTGAGACTATAGGATTTTCTATGTACACTGTCATGTCATCTGCAAATAATGACTGTTTTACTTACTCTTTTCTAATTTGGATGCCTTTTATTTATTTTTCTTGTCTGATCACTGTGGGTAGAACTTCCAGCACTACTTTGAATAATAGTGGTAAAAGCGGACAACCTTGCCTTGTTCCAGAACTTAAGGGAAAAGCTTTCCATTTTTTCCCATTGAGTATGATGTTGGCAGTAGATTTGTCATATATGGACTTTATTATGTTAAGGCGTGCTCCTTCTACTCCCATTTTGCTGAATGTTTTTATCATAAATGGGTGCTGTACTTTATCAAATGCTTTTTCAGCATCTATTGATGTGATCACGTTCTTTTTGTCCCTCATTTTGTTTATGTGGTATATTATGTTTATTGATGTGCATATATTGTACCATCCTTGTATCCTTGGGATGAATCCCACTTGATAATGGTGTATAATCTTTTTAATGTATTGCTGGATCCAGATTGCCAATATTTTGTTGAGGATTTTAGCATCTATGTTCATCAGAGATATTGGCCTGTAATTTTCTTTCTTTTTTGTGTCTTACTCTGGTTCTGGAATAGGATAACACTGGCCTCGTAAAAAGGGTTTGGGGGTCTTCCCTTCTCTTGGATTTTTTGCAATAGTTTGAAAAGGATAGGAGTTAGTTCTTTGAATGTTTAATAAAATTCGGCTGTGAAGCCACCTGACCAGCATTTTTGTGTGCCGGGAGTTTTTTGATTACTGGTTCAATTTTGCTAGTGTTATCAGCCTATTCAGGCTTTCTGCTTTTTCATGATTCAGTTTTGGAAGGTTATATGTTTCTAGGAATTTATCCACTTTTCCCAGGTTGCCCAATTCTTGGTATACAGTTGTTCAAAGTAAATTCTTACAATCCTTTGTATTTCTGTGGTATCAGTTGTAACTTCTCTTTCGTTTCTCATTTTATGTATCTGGGTCTTCTCTCTCTCTCTCTCTCTCTCTCTCTCTCTCTCTCTCTCTCCATGAGTCTGGTTAAAAGTTTGCCAATTTTGTTTATGTTTTCAAAGAACCATTCCTGGATTTATCAATCCTTTGAATGGCTTTTTTTAATTCTCCATGTCATTTATTTCTGCTGTAATCTTGATTAGTTCCTTCCCTCTACTCATTCTGGGTTTTTGTTGTTTTTCTAGTTCTTTTAGGTGTAGGGTTAGGTTGTTTATTTAAGATTTTTCTAACTTCTTTAGGCAGGCCTGTAATGATGTGAACTTCCCTTTGAGGAATGCATTCATTGTGTCCCATAAGTTTTGGATATTTGTGTGTTCATTTTCATTTGTTTCCAGGTACTTTTTGGTTTCTTCCTTGACCTCAATTTTAACCCATTCATTATTTAATAACACCTTGCCCAGTGTCCCTGTATTTCAGTGTTTTTGAGTTTTTTCCTTGAGACTGGTTTATAGTTTCATGACATTGTGATCTGAGAAGCTACTTGATATGATATCAATTTTCTTGAATTTTTGAGGCTTGTTTTGTGTTCTACCATGTGGTCTATCTTTGAAAATGATCCAGGTGCATTTGAAAGGAATGTATACATTGCTTCTTCAGGCTGAAATGCTCTATAAATATCAATTAAGTCAATTAGATCTAAGGAGTCGTTCAATGCCACAATATCCTTGTTGATTTTTTGTTTGGATGATCCATCCATTGTTGACATTGGTGTGTTAAAATTCCCTATGATGAATGTATTGCTGTCAATCTTCTTCTTACAGTACTTCAAGATTTTCCATACACGCACACACACACACACACACACACACACACACTCACACTCCTCTGTTGGGTGCATATATGTTTATAAGGGTTATATATATAGTCTTGTTGGACAACTCCCTTATATTATGTAGTGGCCTTTGTTTCTTGTTATGGCCTTTGTTTTTAAGTCTATTTTATGTGATTTAGGTATTGCTAACCCAGTTTTTTTTCCTCTCCATTTGCTTGGAATATTTTTTTTCCATCCTTTTGCTTTCAGTTGTATAGATATTTTGTTTTGAGGTGGAACTCTCGTAGACAGCATATATGTGGGTCATGTTTTCTTATCCATTCAGCTATCCTGTGTTTTTTGAATGGGGCATTTAATCCATTTACATTGAAGGTTATTATTAATAGATATTTATTAATTGCAATTTTTTCCTTTGTCCCTGTGTTCCTCTCTCTCTCTCCTTTTCTTCCTCTTCTTAAAGTATTCATTTAGCCTCTCTTGCTATGCCTGTTTGTGGAGATATACTGTTTTAGCCTCCTTGGGTGGCCTGGAAGCTCATTTTTCGCTTTCCATTTTAAGTGAGAGCCTTGCTGGTTACAGTATTGTTAATTGCAAGACAGCTTTTCATTACTTGTAATATTTTGTGCCATTCCCTTCTGGCTTGCTGTGTTTCTATTGAGAAATAAGCCAACACCCTTATCGGAGCTCCCTTGTATGTTACTATCCATTTCTTTCTTGCTGACTTTAAGTTTCTCACTTTCTCCCTTAAATTTTACCATTTTAATTATGATGTGTCTTGGAATGGACCTCTTTGGGTTCATCTTGATTGGTGCCCACTGTGCTTCCTGAATTTGTGTGACATTTTCCCTCACCAGGTTAGGGAAATTTTCTGTCATTATTTTTTTTCAAACAGGTTTTATATACCTTACTACTTTTCTTCTCCTTCTGGTATCCATATGATACTAATATTGTTAAGTTTTATGCTGTCCTGAAGATTCTCTAAACAACCTTTATTATTTTTGATCTTTTTTGTTTTGTTTTGTTTTGCTGCTCTGATTGGGATTTTTTTTCTACTTTGTCTTTCAATTCATTGATTCAATCCTCTGCTTCATTTAGCCTGCTTTTAATTTCTCCTAGTGTATTCTTCATTTCAGATATTGTATTGTTCATGTCTTCCTCATTTCTATTCATAGTTTCTATGTCCTCTTTCATGCTGGAGTAGTTCCCAATAAGTACCTTGTAGTTTTCACTGAGTTCTTTTAGCCTCCTTATAACCATTACTTTGAACTCTATGTCTGATAAATTGTTTGCCTCAATTTCATTTAGTACTCTTTCTGGGGATTCTTCCTTTCCTTTCAGTTAGGGGTTGTTTCTTTGTCTCCTCATTTTAGGTGACTCTTTTTGTTTGTTTCTGCATGTTAGAGTGATCTTATTTGACTCTCTGTCTTCATGGCATGGCCTTCTATGGTAGGAGACTTGCGGGACTCAGTGATGTAGTCTATCTGAACTCCTGAGCTGGGTGCTCTAAGGATGCCTTTTATGTAGTTTATTTGGGCTCTCTCATTGTAATCAGGTTTTGGTTGCTGTTGACTCATTCATTGGTGAGTTCTCCCCTCAGGCTGGCTGACTGAGAGTGGCAACCCCCAGAACGTTTTGTATGCTGTTGTACAGTAGCTGCCAGAGCAAAACAAAGCAACCCAGCAAACAAATCCATGCTTGCAAAAATATCCCTTCCAACCACTACTGAGATATCAATAACAAATATGCTAAAATTTATAAAGGTGGAAAGAAAATAAGAATATTATAACGAAAGCCAAAAAAGAATATGTGGTGACTAATGGAAAGAAAAATTATTTTGAGAGGGTAGAAGAAGGAGAAATAATAAGTGTAGGGAATGGAAACATGATGAAAAAAGGAGAAGATAAATTTTATAATGCAAATAAGATAGGATGGGAATACGGCACAACTAAGAAAAGAGAAGAGTACAATATGAGGTTTGAAAAAATAGCGAAAAAATAGGAACCAAGTTGAACAAAAACAACCACTGCACTGATATCCACAATGAATGAGCAAAGAATAATAAAGATGGAAAGAGAATAAGAATAGTATGAGACAAAAAAGTAAAAAAGATTGTGAGATATCTAAAGTAAATAAAAATGATTTTGAAATGATAGAGGATGGAGAAATAATAAGCGTAAGGTTTACAAAACAGGTTAAGAATGGGAGAAAATAAAATTTTAAATGAAAATAAGACAAGGAAGGAAGAAGGTGAAATTGAGTAAGATAGGGGAAATGTAAAGTGTGAGATTTAAATAAAAAATAGTGAACAACTTGGAATAAAATTGAAGAAATGCAACAACAACCCCAATATCAATAACAACTGAGCAAATTGTAAAGGTAGATTAATAAAGGTAGATTGAAAATAAGGATATTATAAGAGAGGGAAAAAGAATGTGAGATAACTAATGAAAAGAAAGATGGTTTTGAGAGGTTAGAGGAAGGAGAAATAGTAAGAGCAAGGAATAGAAACAAGGCATAGAAAGATAAAAAATAAAACAAAACAAAAATAAAAAAGAGAAGGATGTAGGCAAAATGGAGTAAGAGAAGGGAAGAGTAAAATATGAGATTTGAAATAAGACTAAAATAAAAATGTAATAGATATAAAATATGTAAAAATAAATTTTAAGAATTGAAAATAATGGGAATAAGATTGAAGACAAAAAATGTTAAAAAGTTATGTGGTAACAAAAAATAATGCAAGTAATAAAAAAGAACGATGTGGAATTCATCTCAGCAGAGTCTAATGATTTTTTTCCTACTGTCTCCTTCTGAATCCATTCCTGGTGATGTCAGCTGGTGCCCCAGTCTAGCTTTAGGCAGCCTGTCCAAGGCTACAGGCAATCCACAATCCATGGCCATCTCTTATATATAAAGTTAGAATTTATAAAACAAAATAGAATTTCCATCTAATAGACTATTTAAATAGTTGCTTTGGCTAAAGCTGTAGTTCCCTTGATTTACACAAAAAGTCTCCTGATTTTGCTTTTAGGTATTTAGCTGAGAGAGTGGCCAGAATAATGTTTCCAAAATTGAATTTTTTAAATGGTCAGTATTCCACACATAAAACAGAGAATTCTGCATTAAAAAATAGATTGGTTGGAAAACTTATATTGATTACATCATTATTTGAGAGACTCATGTCATCATCACCACCACCATCACAACCATCCACTATTTCCTGTTATTACTTGAGTAATAAGTACCCACCAGGCTCTGTGCTAGATGCTGCCTTCTTTTGTTATAAAAGAACTCAACCAAAGATATCCTGTCTGTTATTCATGATGCCCCCTCAGGCATCACCTTCTTCATGCTGCACACCCATGCAGTATACTTCCATTATAGCTTTCCATGACTAACGGCAGATGCTATAAAGAGTCCCCAAAGGTGAGTCAGAAGAGTCAGAAGTGGGCAGTATAAAGGGGTGGGCAAAAGTAGGTTTACAGCTGTATGTAAAGAAAACACAATTTATTCTTTTATTATTATTTATTTATTGTATCGTTTGCCATATGAACAACTGTAAACCTACATTTGCCCAACACTGTGTAGTAGCACATTCAGGACTCTGGATTTAGTCATTGGAAATTCCATTTGGGATGAATCAAATGTTACCGGAACCTTTGTTTACCTGTGATCTTTTAATTTTTTTGGCATTTTTGTATATTTTATACAAGCACTTAATATAAAATAACCTCCTTTTCTGAAGTGGCATGCATTACAAAGACTATTTTTCACTGTGACATAGAGCATTGATGGTGTGATGTGCATCTGTTTTGGTATTGATCTGAATACCATGGACCATTCACAGATAGTTTATCCCAAAGCAATGGGTTTTGCTACCCAGGCAATGTATCTGTTCTTCAGGGGAAGTTTTGCAAGAAATGATACTACAGCAAAAAATAAGAAAGTATATCCATGATTTTCAGAGCAAGTAATTTGGCAGGTAGACAGGAATTATCTGGGCTTTATTATTGGAATTCTGTCTTTGGCTTTGGATAACCAGACAAAAGCAAAATGAACCTTGGGAAAACAAATTGGGCAATTGCATAGAACTTCCTGCTCGAGCTAGAATTTTTCAGTCATCAACTTTGGAAAGCTTAGTTCTTTGTTTTTTATTTTTATTGATTTTTTTTCCTAGAGAGAGAGAGACATCAATCTGTTAGTCCACTTGTTTATGCATTCATTGGTTAATTCCTGTATGTGCCCTTACTGGAGATCAAACCTGCTCACTTGGGGGTATCGGGATGATGCTTAAACCAAAGGAGCTACCCAGCAAGGAAAGTCCTTTGTTTTTGTTATCAAAAAATATTTGAGTGTGATAAGTTATATATAATTTTAAAAAGTATTTTTAACATATCACAGATAGAATATATGCCCATTTGTTCCAATCTCATGAATTGCAATCTTTGAAGGCAATTTTGGCTGTTACCCCAAAGAAGATAAGCAATTAAAAATCTAGACTGCATTTAGTCCAGAAAACGCATCTCTAACCATCCTCTACAACTATAATCCTCCAATCTCCAAGTTTTGCTATGACTACCTAGAGGTGGGAATAAAATTGGACATATGATTAAATTTTTTTAAAATTCTCACCTGAGGATTTTTTTTTTTTAATTTTAGAGAGAGAGGGAGAGAGAAAAAGAGAGAAAGAGAAGAGAGGGAAACATTGATCAGTTGCCTCCTGTACACACCCTGACCAGGGATTGAACAAGCAACCTAGGTATGTGCCCTGACCTGAGATTGAACCCACAACCTTTTGGTTTATAGGATGACACTGTATCCAACTGAGTCACCCTGCCAGAGCAATTAAAGTTTTGAAAGACTTCCTATGTATCAACTCACTTATGGGAACCATCACCTTCATTAGGTCCATGAACATAACACCCAAGTCACACTTGTTTTTGACTCTGACATAGCTAAATAGAATATCCAAAGCATGCCAAGTACACAATGACTTGTGTTGGAGATATTACTATTTTTGTGAATTCTTAGAGTCAGATATGGATCAACAATTTTTTGAAACAAGTATAGTAATATATCTCTAGGGTTAACCTAACATTCATGATTACTTTTGAAATAGACCACTATCACTGCAGATGCTGTTTAGACATTCCATGAGAAATAGTTTACTTCTACTTGAGGTTAAAGTTTTACCTAATGGTTGTAAGAAATGTTGGACATCACATGGTAGATTTCTGGAGCTCTTGGTCAACACCAGACTCTTTCCTAGATAATACTATCTATTAACCTAGATGATAGTTGGCAACTCAAATTATTTTAGGCAAAAATATGGGTTGGTCAAAAAGTTTGTTTTTTCTGTAAGATGAATCTAGTAGCACTTAATTCTGTTTAACTTATTCAAAATAGTTTTGTTAGATTGTATTTTGAAAACATACATTTAAAAAAACATCGAAATGAATGTATTTTGGTGTAGCCACTTTAATATTGAAGATGGAAGCAAATATGCAACATGTTTGGCATATAATACTTTATTATTTCAAGAAAGGTAAAAATGCAACTGAAACACACACACACACACACACACACACAAAAACGAAATTTGTGCAGTGTATGCAGATGGTGCTGAGCCTGTCTGAACGTGTCAAAAGTGGTTTGTGAAGTTGCATGCTGGAGATATCTTACTGGATGATTTTCCACAGTTGTGTAGACCATTTGAAGTTGATAATGATCAAATTAAGACACTAATTAAGAACAATCAACATTATACCAAGTGGGAGATAGCCGACATACTCAAAATATCCAAATCAATAAAGTTATTGGTGAAAATTAAAAATGTGTCTTTTATTTTATGGAAAGAAACATACAGACTTTTTGGCCAACCCAATAGCAGCATTAGTTCATCTTCTTCACTTTAAATTTTAGATTGTATGTAAGATGACAGGGTTCAGTTTGGTGGTTAATTATACTCTTTACTGTAGCCATCAGCTAATGTCCGCAGCATTGAGGTATAGTGGCAAATAATACACTGGACTCATTTGAATGTATTATAGTTTATACTGAAGATCTAGCAAGTGGAATTTATGGAGAAAGTATCAAACAGACTACTGTAGAATAAGAAAATAAAAATTGTATAGCTTTAGTAACAAAATAATTGGAATTATAGAACACAAATGGGGAAGATGCAAAGGCATATTGGTCTCTTAACAGATTTACTCTTTCCACAGTCTAAGGCAGGAAAGAAAAATATTATCCACCATCATGGTACCTAAGCATTGGTGCAGCTCTTGAGAGTTATTAAGGTAGAGCTTGTTGGTGACATTCTGAAAATTATTTTGGATAAAAGTAAATTAAAAGTGCTTACTTCAGAGCAATGCAATTAGACCAATTTTAGCACCTGTCATTGCTTTTCCCCTCCTAGCCTAAAATGTTTTAATATTAATGCAATATGAGAATCACTTAATTCTGTCTAGTATCATTTATGTACACAGAGGTTTTGGCCACCTTCCTTACTCAGGAATTAGTGCCTTACTGTGCACCACCACTGTAAGGATGGGATGGTAGATACTACCAAGGTAGCTTGGGATATGCAGAAAATTTTCACAGAAGAAAAAAATGTGTTAGAGATTCAGGGAAGGAAGTGTTTATTACATTATTTGTACAAGAAAAATCGATGATGTTTCAAAAAACACAAGGGAATAACAAGTAGGGTTTCAAATTAAAGATGGCAGATTTTTAATAAATTAGCCTCTGATATCTCCTACAAATTAAAGGGATACTTTAAAAAGCGTAAACTTACAATAAAAACTAAACATGAAAGGTGATCAGATCAGTGGAATTTGGAAGCTGGAAAACTTATGGACAAGTAATACTTGATTTAAAACCCCCAAAAGTCTAATCCTGAAATGACCTAGGGGAAAGAGAAACACTCAATTTACATCATCAAACTTTATATTAAGAAACCATCACATCCACCAAATCCCCTTTTCCTCTCAATGCACAGAAGATGCAGCCTTTCTATACCTTGACAGAAGACTGGGAATTTATTCTCTATAGAGGGTAAACAGGCCCTGGGCAGGGGTCACCAGTCATAATTGAGGGGGAAAATATTAGTTAAATATTGAGATTTCCAGTACTCTCTCCACTCATATTTCACAACATTGTTATATAGGCAGCAAACCTGAAGCACTTTCATTCCTCTTATAACCAACATAGCATGAAATACTTTAAAATACTGAAATCAGGGGTTCCTCCAAAGAAATGACTCAGCCAGAATACCCTGTAATGAAACATGCAGACTCAGATCTTCTCAATTTGCTTTTCAGTTTCTCATTATTCAATATAAACAGATATCCAAGGATGATCAGACATTTGAGGAAAGTCTAATAAGACTGGCAAAGACCAAAACAACAAACACACACACACACACACACACACACACACACACACACACACAGAAATTAAATAAAAGGAATTAGAAACTAACTATGCAGCGAGATACACAGCATTTTTAAAAAATCCATGAAACAAAAACAAGCTTTACACACACATAAATCATTCAGGAAATAGGAAAACTATCTCAGAAATGATAACATATAGCAGAAATTAAAACCCCTCAAATATAGAATGTTTTAACAGTAAAGTCATTGGAAATCTTTCAGAATGTAGAGTAAAAAGACTAAGTGATAGAAAGGGGAAGAAAGGATAATGAAATTATGGAATCATTAAAGGAAGTCCAATGTTATATTATTAAGGAGTTTCAGAGAAAGAACAGAGAAAATGTGAAGAAAATCAAAGAAATCATTCAAGAAAAATTCCTTCTTCTAAAAGACAACAATCTCCAGATTGAAAGGTTCCCTTGTGAAAACAAATCACTACAAAACTGAAGGTTAGCTGAGACAAAGAGAAAATCCTATAAGCTTTCAGAGAGAATGGACTGAATTCAGAATGGCAAAAATTTCTCAACTTCAATATTGGAAGCTAGAAGACAATGGAATACATCTTCAATATGTTAAGTAAAAATTATTTTCAACCTAAAATGTTACATCCAACCAAACTATTAATAAAATGTGAGGATAGAACAAACACATTTTAAAACTTGAAAGTCGTTTTAGAAAAATGTCCGCTTCTTCCAATGCACACTTTTCCAGAAAATAACCAGGGCATATCTACTAACAGAATGGAAGAGAAAACCAAGAAGAGGGAGGCTGGTAATAAAAGTCACATGGGCTCCAACCAAGAAGAGAGGCAAAGGGAATTCCCAGAATGGTGGTGATAGGCAATCTGGGCACTTTCCACTCTAGAGTCTATAGAAAATGTTTTGTTCAGAAAATGAATTTGATAGAATGTTTGATATGTATTAAATACATATGTATTTAATGTATTAAAGGCGACTTTTACATGGGAAAGAATACATATATAAAAAGCTAAGGGAAAAAAGGCAACTATTAACTATAAATATTGACTTAGTCAAATGATGTATTATTAGGGAAGGATGGAAAGATAGGAAAAGAATGTGCTTATATGTTTGCATGAAGTTGGGGATGATAAAGGAGTTGAATCTTATCTTCAGTAGGGATGTTCATAGATTATGTAAAAGAATAAACACTAACAAAGAAAAACCTATTATCCTATTATTTAGACTTTCATTGTCCAATACAATAGGCACAATCCACATATGGGTATGGAGTACTTAAAGTGTGGCTAGTTAAACTGAGGAACTGAATTTTAAATCGATTTAGTTTTAAATAATTAAAATTTAACAATATTACACTCAATTCAGTTATTGGAAAGCTTTTAAATGCCTCTAGAACAACTTGAGTATGTGAATTTCCTTTTTCAAACTATAGGGAACCTAAATACAGATCAAACATTTCCAATGAAAATTTAATGTCCAAATTGAGATGTGCTGTGAATGTTAACTACATACTAGATTTCAAAAGCCTAGTATGTAAAAAGTAAAATATCTCATTTCTTGTTATATTGAGTACATCTTGAAATGATATCTTGGATGTGTCAGAATAAATATAACATTTTAAACCATGTTTTTACATTTTAAATGTTACTAATAAAACATTTACAATTTATATATGTGGTTCTCATTATATTTCTACCAGTCAACACTAGTTTAGACTAATGGCATTAAATATCAAAAGAACCACTAA
>PVJD01013648.1:0-32892 GCA_004026545.1 Mormoops blainvillei
GGGGTTCCATTGTAGGCATGATGGATTACATTATTGGCCATTGGTGATTAAACTCAGCCTGCAGCCTTTCTCCCCTCTCCGGAGATGGCGGGAGGAGGGGAAGAGCTGAAAGCTTCTGTCTTCTTGTCACAGCCCCCATCCTGAAGCTATCTAGGGGCCCCAGTGCCAGTCACCTTATAAACTCAGGTAGGTTTGAAAGGGGCTTGTTAAGAATAACAAAAGATGCTCCTATTACTCTTATCAGTCAGGAAATTCGGAGGCTTTTAGGAGCTCTGTGCAAGGAAACAGAAACAACACCAGATATATTTTTATTACACCACCACTGGATTTCCTCCAGGTAGCGGAGAAGAGGTTATGCAGGCAGGACAAGGAGGGATACTTTTTCTTTCATGCAAAACATTCTTGAATCCCTTCCCGAGCCGCATTCACTGTTTGGGTGTCTATTGGTGCATGTCATTATCACCCTGTTAAACTAGAGTGACTTAAAACAAAAGGCAATTATCTCACAATGTTGGAGAAACAGGAATTTGTGCACAGCTCAGCTGGGCGCCTCTACATCAATGTCTCCTAAGAGGATACGGTCAAGCTGTCAGGCAAGGCTGTGGTCTCACCCGAGTGGAGCATCCAGTCCCAAGCTCACACGCGTGGTTGCTGGCCTTCCTCAAACCTCACCACATGGACCTCTCCCTGGGGCTCTTCACAATATGGCAGCTTGCTTTCCCCAAAGGAAGTGACCCAAGTGAGAGAGAACAAGAAAGGGCCCCCAAGATGGGAGCCACAGCTTTTAATAACAGTCTCAGAAATGATATCCCATTATTTCTGCCAAATTCTGTTCATTAGACATGAGTTATTAAATCCAGTCTACACTTGGGTAGAGGGCATTATACAAAGAGATGATACCGGGAGGTGGGATCATTTATGCCTGCCTTAGAGGCTACCTACCACAGTTGCCTAAACATAATTAATTGGATTTGGTAAATGGTAAGAAGCACTGGACAATAGATGAGAAAGGAAATTATAAAGACATGTATCTGTTTGGTTTGCCACTTTACCTTCTAAAGCTTCTCCAAAGCTTCGCTCAAAGTATTCTCGATCAAAACCTGTTCTGATTAATTTTACAGTCAGTAGCTGGATCTCAGCAAGAAGGCTGTATGCAATCAAAGGAGTAAAATCCCAGTAGAAGGAAATCAGCTTAACTTTATGTACTTGCTGTCAAGTGATAACAATCTCATGCGCCCATCTTTTTAAAGGGTGAACCAGGTTTCATTGGTCCTCAAGGAGAGCCGGGTTTACCAGGGTTACCAGGAACAAAGGTGAGTGGAGTCTTTTTTCCACCCCTTCTTTCTGAATTTTTCTGTCATATATTTTTAGTCCATTAGGTTGAAAGAAATGTGGGGTAAATTTATTATGTAGGTGACCATATATTTTAGCCAGATAGAGAACTAAAGCAGCCTGTCACCCATTCTAACACTTCTAATGGAGACACCACATCACACAGAGGAACAGGAAGTTAAATGTAGCCTTAGGCAAGACCACAGGAAGATAGAATACATCAGTTGTTCCAGTTGTCCCCCAAATTGCTCCTAAATGGATGTGATGCTATTGGCTTCCTGGCCATATGGAAAAGTGGGGGAATTCTGAGGAGAAGAGATAGAACTCATTAACTCCTGCCCCTTATCACCAATTTTAGGACATACTTGTAAATCAACATTATTATTATTCCCACATCACTCCCTAGATTTCAAGGAGTACTGATGTCACACAGATTCTTAAGTGCCTCATCCCGAAAAGATCTATCCTGAAAAACATTTGCAGAAAGATTCCGTAATGAAAACCATCTCATGATCTTCCCCTTGGCAACCCTAGAGAGGGCCCTAAAAGCGCAATCTATATGCTGGCAAATAAAAAATTATGTTGCTACGGATACAGTCAGGCCTATGGTTCTCTTTTTATCTACCCAGTAAGACATAAAAAGGTACAGCTCTGAGGATGGAACTTTCCTCATGACAGACTCATGAATCAAAGGAGGGGCAAAATTAGATCGAACTGCATTTTTTTAAACTTTAAACCATAGCAGTCTTTTCCCTCAATGTGCATTGAATCCGCCAGAAATAAACCAGGATGATTTCCAGGAGCCGGGGAAAAGTGCTCATGGTCTGTTCTGACAGAAGGGTCCTCATTCCCTCTGGTCAGTTGAAAATAACTCTAATCCTAGTAAATGGAAACTATGTGTGGCCCAAGGGGGACTGAAACGCGGTCGAATGTATGCAAAATTGCTTTTTTTCAAGCAATCTCTTTTTCACACAATGAGCTGTCAGGCTTATTAACAAAATATGAGAAATGCCTGTTTTAGCCTGAACAGATTCACACAAGAAACACACTTTCTGGAATAAAGAGAGAGTGAGAGAGTAATGAGCATTCGGTGTCCACATAAGAACGGCCATACTTCCCGGGCTTGCAGCCGCTGAGAAGGAAGACAGCCTCGTGGACAGGCAAACTAGAGAAGCCCGCTCAGCGCTTTAGAGAGCCAGGCAGCGGCTAACTAGCCTCCAACTGCTTGCGGACAGTGAAAGGTGGGCTTTACCCCCAAATAGCTCTTCTTTAGTTTATTGATTTTCAACTATTCTACAGTTTCAGGAAAAAAAAATTCCAGATGTAGAGCCATAAAGTCAACATTAATTACTGTTCGTGAAGAACCCAGCCTGATTTTACAGACCAGATACTTTTATAACAGATACTACTCTGAATTCCCAATAAAAGTAAGAATGTAAGGTACCTGTTTTGTATTTCCACAAGAAGGGATGTAGATAGGAAATTCAGTTTATTAACAATATCGTGAAGTCTGTTTTTCAGCTAAACTGCCTACCTTTCTTATGAATTTGGGATCATAACGGAAGAGTCATGATTATTTAAAAATCTTTTGCAGC
Organism: Mormoops blainvillei; assembly: GCA_004026545.1. Classification (NCBI taxonomy): domain Eukaryota; kingdom Metazoa; phylum Chordata; class Mammalia; order Chiroptera; family Mormoopidae; genus Mormoops; species Mormoops blainvillei. The sequence continues at coordinate 2,928 of PVJD01013648.1, forward strand.
CAAACACTAGTTTTTAATTCCAGCTTTGTAGGTAGTCTAGCTTTGTACCACGCAATTCAGATTTAAAATAATAAATTAACCCTGCATTTTTACCCCCAACACAGCAAAGAAAAATCATGATGAAACAAGATGGACAATGCCATCTAAAAATCTGGGCATGCGTCGCTGTGTGCTTGGCATCTGCTTCAGTCCTGGGAGAGACACATGGCAGCAGGCAGAGATGGGGCGCTCTTCCCAGTAATTTAGAATAGTTTGAGTAATACTGTTTATTCATTAAGTCAATAATTTTTTGCCAGACATTTTGCTAGTATTTGAGAATGAAAAGTAAGTGCAGCAAACACATTCTCTACTCTCCTGAAGCTTACATTCCAGTATATGTGAGGAAGAGTGGGAGGAGAAAGTAAACAAATAATGTGATCCAGAAAGTGATAAGCAACTAATTAAGGGCATTGTGATTTTTTTAAAAAGTGACTCTAGGTAAAGATATATCGACTCTACCCCTGTGGTATATTACAGATAAATGATTTTCTAAGGTTTTTGTTCTTCCCTAAAATAAGCTGATAGTTACTATTTTAGAATTTTTCTATAAAATATTAAGAGAAACACCAAATATATGTTTTAGATTTTATGTACCAACAGAAGTGCCTCTGCCTCCAACCCCTGGGAAAGCCCTCTGGAGAGTCTCCTCCAGCTCCTGCCTCCAGCCAAGCCCTTGCCTTTCTCCCACCTTCCCCATTTCCTGCTCTCCTTGGTTCATGCTGAGAAACCTACTGAGTCTTCTTTCATCCTGACCCCACTCCTATCCCACCTCCCCGAAAAACCGTAAAGGATTCTCAGAGTGGGAACAATGCAGATGAAGGTCTCAGAATTTAAAGCCCTACGGTCACGCATCAGAGATCCAATCCTATTTTCTTCTCCTTTCCAAGATGAATCAGTTCCTTCTGTAAACATGCTAACATCAGACTGAATTCAAAACCTGTTTGAGTATTAAAATTCTACCCATTGTGCAGGAAGCTAGACAACCTACACTCTGTCTTCCCAGAGGGTGATTTGGCAAATTTCTAAAATGTTCGTACTTTTTGACACAGCAGTTCCCTAACTACAAATTTACGCTAAGAAAATGACCAGAAATGTTCAAAGGATTACATACAAAAATATTTATACAGAAGTTGAAGATGAAGCACAGTTTTAAATGACAGCTTTTCCTTTTAAAGGCTTTGTGACTTTGAGAAAGTTACGTAACCCCTCTGAGCTTCAGTTGCTTCATCTGTAGGCTATGAATACTAACACCTTTCTCATCTGCCCTGAGGATTAAGTAGGGTAATGCATGTAAAGTGTTTTGTGCAGTTCCTGTACTCATTAATAACACAGCCATAAACAGCAATAATTATAAAATGCAACCCACTCATCCTTCAGAACATGGCTCAAGTGTCACCTTTAGGGAGCCAGTCTAGACCACTGAAGACCCAATGGGCTTCCTCTTCTCTCATCTGTGACCTTTCCTTACTCCTTAATTCTAACTATGTTGTTATGTAGATCTTGTCTGTCTAACCAGATCACTAGCTCCTTGGAGGCAATGACCTTGCTCATACTTCACAGAGCTGTGAATAGAGTAAAAGCTGTAATACCTATGTGTCTTGTACCATGCTGAGCGCTTTACATTTACAAGTTATGAGATCAGTACTACAATTTTTTATATTTTTACAGAGGAAACTGAGGTTTTTGGCACTTAACTAACTTGCCCCCAAACACAGAACCGATAAATAACAGAACCAGGGATAAGACCCGGGATGTGGGATTGCAAGCAGCCTGGCCATTGTAAAGGGGCAAGACACAGCCATCACAGAACCTTGACCACCTTGCCATGCGTCATCCCAGTAGCACTTCAGAAAGTGGCTGCACGATGAAAACTATGTCTATTTCTGTTTTGAAGTACCACCGCACCCATATCAATTCCTTTTAACTGTCTTGCACGTGTGAGCATAGGTGTCTGACAGGCATTTGCCAGTTCACTTCCTTGTCTATCAAATGAAAATGATAATACAATTGATTGAACCGTCATTTTATTAAGCGAGATAATTCATGCTGAGATTAATACAGTGCTGGATACATGATAAATAAGTGGCGACTTTCTGTTTTCTTTAATTTTATTCAGCTTACTTATTAATCTACAGGGACCAGCTAGGGGTGGGGGAGTGGAAAGGGAGTTTGCCATTTACCGATCTTGCAATCTGTGACAGGGCGAACGAGGGGAAGCAGGACCTCCTGGAAGAGGTGAGCGAGGAGAGCCTGGAACCCCTGGGCCGAAGGTCAGTTATTCGTACATTGGAAAATGACATTCTGTGGTTTGGACGTGTGTGTGCCCCTTGCTTAACAACATAAAACTCAAATCTAAAAATTTCTCAACGGGCATTAATAATTTATTGAAATGTAAAAATCATTTATTGAAAAGCACACCAGTTGGTACTTTTCAAAAGGAATTTTACAACTCAACGTTCCCAGTTTTCTCTCTTCTTTTCCATGAACAAATTTAATAACACATCCAAACACAAAGGGGGAGGGACTGTTGTTGACACATTATCACTCACTGGGTATTAAAATTTACTGAGAAAATGTTGCTGCGGGCTGTGTCAGTTTCGATGGTGACTTGATGGTAATACCTTGAAAATATTAACACTAAGGACTTACTTGACTGCTCAATCTTTATTTCTCTAAACTTCCTGCAAACTAATATGGTAACACTTTATTTTAATAACCCTTCCTAGAGACACAGAAAATGATGAAAAGGGAATTTATGCAAACACTGTTGAGACTAATCACAGAGCTCCTCCTGTCCACAGGTGGGAGGGCATCAGCATTACAGTGGGATGGAGGCTGACGGGCAGACCAGAGAATGAACGAAGGATCCCTTGATGATACTTGTGTTTAGTGCTTTAATAGCCAACATTACATGAATTCATATATTATGGTAGTTAAAATAAAGTGTTTCCATCTTTATGAATCACTGATAATTTCTTTTCTCTGTTCTTATCTCCTTTGTCTTTTTTTTCTTTTTCATCGTCATATTCTCCTATAATAGGGGAAACAAGGTGAATCAGGAGCTAGAGGCCCAAAGGGGTCAAAGGTCAGTAACCGGGCAACCGTGTTCATGTAACATGAAGCCTCCAAGAGCTGTGCTTTTTTGCCTCTTCCGCAGACAGTCATGTTTTCAGCTAAACTCTCCCACACACTGGGATTGCAATAATTTCATCCCTATGAGGATATCTCAAAACAATTGTTTTGTTTCTTCATCTTTGTTTTTGCATGTTCCTATGCTTCAGATTATCCTTTAAGGAAACTTGTATTTTCTGTTTCATATGAATAATGTCTTTGGGAAAAAAAGTAAGTTCTGTACTTAATTTAACTTATGTATGGAATAATCTTATTTTTCATTTTCTGGCTATCTTTGTGACAAATGTTCAAATTATACTTTGTTTATAAGTTAGTTGACTCCCTTCGTTGCATTAAAATTTCACCACCAATTGAAATTTTTTCCTTTGCCATGTTCTTTATAATGTTTGCAAATTATCTATGCACTGTTAGCAGAACCATGTTATTTAAGACGCTGTTAGCTAATAAATAACATGGATGAAATGGTGCAAAATTGGAGAAAACAGAGCAGGAATTACTCTCCATCCACAGCAAATTTAATTATTAGGGATCAGTGCAGCTGGATAAAAACTATAATCCCTTCTCCTGCTTTTCCTGCTGCTCTTCATTGGTTCTTACCCATTTTATAGTAATATATAGAAAGGCATGTCAAAATGCTTTTAATTCCATTTAGAAAAAGGTCCAAATAAATTTAAGGCTGTTTTAAAGAACCTTCAAAACTACACAGGTTCAAGTCTCTTCTCTAACATTTCTGTTTAGACTTCTGAGAATGTCGAGTGTTCTCAGGGTGATGTGTGTACAGTTTGAGACTTGAACTCTTCCCAGTGTCTCCCCAGGTGGGGTAATAACACCATAACTGGACCTCCAGAGGTTCCTCATATTGCATTTAAAAAGAGGGAGAGCTGGTTTTGCCCTTTCCCTGACCTTCAGCCCCGCCCACCAGTCCCAGCTAGCTGTTGTCCCTTGCAGCACCTCCTGAGTGTTGAAATACCTGTACCTACAGGAAAGCTTTTCCTTAAATCCCCATCATCAGAGGAAGGCCTAGCTGGTGACCTTTCCCTTCTAATTCTCCCTATAACGAGCTCTCCATTCCTTCCCTGTCTCTTTTTTTTACACGTTACTTCTCAGAGGAAAGACAAAGTGGTTGGCTCTTTTTCCCTTTGCCCCAAACCTTTTCATATAAAGGCAAGAACATCATTCAGTCTGAGAGATGAAAGTGTGCCTTGGGTGTCATGGAAACCACTTGCTTTGCTTTTGAAGATCCCTAGCAAGAGAGCTAACGTACACATTGTTCCAAGATTCTCTCTCATCTTAAAGATGCATTTGCCATGTTGGTGGTTATTGTTCTTCCAGTTGTGATTTTCAACTTCAGAAGTTTGTACTAAGGGTGCTACCATATGGTATTAAATACATCCTTAGATCTGAGATATTTCTAGACTGTTGGCCTGACTACTAATTAGGTTTTTTCTCTTTTCACTGGTGAAAGGGTGACCGTGGGGACAAAGGAGACTCTGGAACCCTGGGACCAAGGGTGAGTGCGTCTCTCACCTGAGCTCTGGGCCGTCCCTTTCCCCCCTACAAGCCCAGATGTAAAGTATATGTCTGTGTGTCTTTTCACAAAGCACTTGAACTAATAACACCCTATCGTAGTGCTGCAGGTAGGCTACTGTAATTATTCCTGATTACCCCCCTTTCCTATTTTTTTTTTTATTTCAGTCACTGGTAGCAATGAGTGTGTAGATTCTATCAGATAAAACAAGCTGAAGAGAAGATCTAAAGAACCCTCTAGATCTACTTTCCCTCTTACAAATGAACCATAGCGAGCCCATAGTCATCCAGCTAATAGAATTTTCCATTTTTCAATTAACCCAATTATTTAAAAAGCAAGAACCTGTATTTTTCAAAGCCTCCTTTAAACACAGGCAAGGAATGAGGACATGACTAATGGAAATTCAGTGGCAGAGATAATGAGCCAGGGTAGTAGTCTTAAAAAATATATGTATTCTCCTTTGTGGTCCCTATTTGGTTTTATTTTAATAGAATTCTACCCATGTTGGGAAAACCAGGCATTTCCTAAGAACAGTGTTCTATCTTCTTAAAGAATGAGAAAGCAGCCTTTGAGTTGCAGATGACTAGAAAGGCTAGGGGTTGCTTCGGTAAATACGGACAAAGCCAATAGGTGTTTGCAAGTCAAATCAGATTAGCTTACATTTTACAATTTTCGGAAAACAGTTTCAGAGATTAAATCGTATCTCTTTTTTACTCAGGTTTCATATCTTCAACACACCACAGATAAGGAAGTTAGACATGGTTTACCTCTTTTGAAATAAAAACAAAAATCAAACATGACATGTATTTTGAAGTGCATTTGTGCCTTAGCAGGGAACCGATGGTCCAAGGGAGCTGCAGGGTGCTACCTGTTTTTGCCACAGTCCTTCCTATATCCTAGCCTAACCATATGATTTTCTGTTGGTTGGTTTTTTTATAGGGTCCACCTGGTCAAAAGGGGGATCAAGGAGCCACTGAGATCATCGACTATAATGGCAACCTCCACGAAGCCTTGCAGGCAAGTGACTACTCCCTGCCCTGACCCAGGCAGTGCCACTGGTGCACGCCCTGTGATGTGTGTGAACATCAGCTTCCACACCCCAGGGGTTCCAGGGGCTCTGCTGCTCAAAACACCCCCTCTCCCTATTCTGAATCCATCCCTTTCTTTCTGCCCCAGTTTATCCTGTGTTTCCTAACATTTTTCAATCTTTCCTTTGCCTTCTACCTTCAGATATGTCTAGTCCTACCTGGTTTAAACCTTGTGTTAGTTTCACTAATCTTTGCTTCCTTGCTTGAAAAGCAAGCCTAGCAAAGCAATGAAAAGCCCTGTGGTTCTGGAGTTGAAGCTGCCTGGGTTCAAATCTCAACTCTTTTGCTTACTGAATGCATGACCCAGGGCAAGTTAATTTCCTTCTCCATGCCTCAGCTTTCTCTAATACGAGGACAGTCGCAGTATCTACCTCACTGCGTGGTTGTGAGCAGTTGAATGGCTAAATGCCTGGCACGTAGTAAGTCCTCTATGGGTGTTTCTTATTACTGCTACCATTCAGTTCTTTTTCTTCCATTAAGTAAAAACTATAGACTGTGTGGCATGTCTCCATCACTTTGCATCCGAGTCAACCTTTTCATGTTTAGCCTCCTGCATTCTAGCCCCTATCATCATCATTCTGTTGGCACTTCTCCTATAGAGGGCAGTAATAACCTCTAGGTCAAGCACTCTGTACTTATCACCCTTGACTTCTCTTGACATTTATACTAAACCACATTCCTTTTGAAACTTTTCTTTCCGATTTCTCTGATCTCTACTCTCATTTCTTCCAGTTTTCTTTTTTTGTGGATCCACTTGATTTTTGTATGTCCAGTTTCTCTGTCCATTTCCTGATTTTTGGCGTCCTCATCTCTGGTCTTTTCTTGGTCTAATCACTCCATGTTCTTCTGCACTACAGCTGCTTCCAAATCTTTCATTGTCAGATCAGACCTGGCATGTACTTCCAGCTGTCCAGGAAAATTTCCTGTATGGTTACACCATTGCCTTATTAACTTCCACCAAGACACAAAATTAAACTGGTTACCCTTCCGCCTACCAAGTGATTTTCTTTCTTAACTAATCAGTTTCTTTTAATGAGACCGTAAGTCTTTGAATTTCTTGAGATAGAAACTTTAGAGTTATTTTTAAACTATTCTTAGTCCTTCACCCATTATGTCTCATCAGATGCTACTGTTTCCTTTTTCAAAGTATCCGATGAGGCTGCCCCGCTCTATCGATTCCCAACCAGGCCCACATTCCATTTATTTCAGGTCTAACACCACAACAAGCGCTCAACCCATTCCTCTGCTCTATTGACTCCTTGTCCTTCTAATCCATCCTATTATCATTCCAAGGCTAACTTTCCTAATTTTTGCTATTTTGATGGCTTCACTGTACTCAGAAACCTAAATGGACCCCCTCATCTACTCTACGAAGCTCAAACTTTTCCATTGGACTTTTAAGACTCTATAATCCTGCCTTTCCTGTACTGAATTTTCTATTTCTCCACAACACATTTCCTCCTGAATTGGTTGTATTGATCACATCCCCCTCTTTTCACCCAGCTTATCCCATTCATTTTTCCTTTTTTTAAATTTTTCCTCTTTTTCATTTTTCCCTTTTTGTCAAAGCCTTTCTGACAACACACTGTCACCACCCAGATGAGTTCCTCCTCTTAATCCTGTTAAACATTAGTAGTCAGGGCCCAGTAGTCGAACATTTAATTATTCTTAAATCATATAAATTATCTTAGTGTTCCTGCTTACCTGACTGGAACTTGCTTGATGACAGGAAACATGTCTTATGCTTACTCTGTATCCCCCAGAGTGCTTGCCACAGGCCTGGGCATAAATATTAAATAAACTTATTGGTCGAATGAGTGAGTATACTTAGCTCATATGTACAATCCACTTTTTTTTTTTTTTTTTTTGCTTGAAAGACAAATCAGTTTTTTTAAATATTTACTCTTTTGTACTTGATTGGGTTTTTTTTTCCTATTCTCATGACTTCAGTAACATTCTCTAATTATGGAAGACATACGTTTCTGTAGGTCCTTTGCTACAACTGCCATTTTTAACTAGTGAAACATTAAATAGTTTTCACAGGATCTATGCTCAGCTCAGCCTACTTTTCGGTTCTCTTCAGCGGCATGTGTAAAGAAAGAGAGAAACAGAACAAGAAGTTAAGGCGTACCTGCTATGCTTTCAAAGTTCTTATTTATAAAATGTAGGGACACTTTTTAAACTCAATTTATTAACAGTGTTGTAAATTTCCCTTAAACTGTTTCCAGTGGTGCCATAATTCTTACTACCATCTTTAAGAGGTGTCCTTTCTCTCACCTTCCAAGAAATGCTCCAATATAATTGGCAATTTTCTGAAAAATTGTGAAAGCGCACTTTTAAAGCATTCCGTGCATGAACAAGGCCTGGCATGGAACAGTTTCTATCTCAAGAAATTCCAAGACTTACAGTATCATTAACAGACACTGGTTAGTTAAAAAAGGGAACCACTTAACCTAAAACCCAAATCTCTACTTTGATCTCCCCTCTATTACTAACGAGCTAAGTCATTTAGGGGAAATCAGTATATCAATACGTCATCAATCACATCTGTAAAATGAGGATTGGGGAGAATAAATTCTTCTCTAAGTCTATAAAATCTAGCATTATGCTTAGGATTATTTTTAGAAACCCTGGAACACTTTTGCTGGTGTGCCTAAACACACTGTACTTTATTAAAATTCTGACACCTACATCTTGATATGAAATAACATTTGTGCTCAGTTTCTTCTCCTCACCTTGAGTTCTCTTGACTGTACACAAGTCAAAATTCCTCATAATCAACTATTTCACATTTATATCTCAACCTGTAAAGATTTATTATTCTTATGGGCTTGTTAGGGCGACAATTATTTTGTGCTTGTACATAGTTCATAGTTGTTTTTTTTCCAAATATTTCAAAATTTTCAAAATATTTATTTGCTTTCCTAATTATGTACTTTAGTAGATTAAGAGTCCCTAATGAAATGAACTAAATAGCCATTAGATTGAGAGAAAATAGGAGACATTTATTCTTCTAATTCTCTAACCAATGATGGATTTTCACAGTTTTGCCAATTTCATTTCACTATCGTACCTTCTAAAAAATATGCAAAAATAATCTAGGATAATTAGATAAATAGGAGTATAATATAGTCATAAAAATATCACATTACAAATATAAAATTTTTACTGTTGTTTCTATTGAAAGTTATTATTTACATGAACATTTGCCATAGCCATTTATTTTTATTTTTATTTAAGGTGATTACATTTCTACAATTAGCAGTAAAATCTCTTCACTTCCTACTCAAGCTTTTAAAATTCCTCAACACCTTTCAAACTAAATCTGTTCTGTTGTGTAAATCATGGGTGACTTTAAGCTTCCATCTTTGTCAGAAGTGAAACACAATAACCTTTCATTCTAAAGCAGTTCACCTAAGTAGCTCAGAGAATAAATTACAAAACAGCCTGCCAGCCCTCAACCAGTTTGCAGTTGCTCTAGCCTCCCATTTCACATCATGCCTCACTACAAAATGGCATGTCTTTCTTCACCATGACCAACATTCTGGTCTCAAATAATTACTGAACTTCAAGAGAGAATCCTGTTGAGTTTATGTAGCTTTAACTTGGAAGAACCAGAACCCTGGCATGGGTGGCTCATTCGTTGGGGGTTGTCCTACAGACCAAAAGGTTGTAGGTTCAATTCCCAACCTAGGTTGGCAGTTCAGTCCACAATTGGGGTGCGTGCGAGAGGCAACCAATTGATATCTCACTCTCACGTAGATGTTTCTCTCCCTCCCTTCCTCCCTTCCCCCCTCTCCAGAATCAATAAAATAAAAATTAAAAGTAAGTAAATAAATAAAAACTGGATACAAGAAGTCCAATGTGAACAAACATCTTTCAGATGTCTCTGTGTGTCTGCACACTGGTGCTTCAGGATTGCGGTAACAACTCAGTTTTAAGAAATTAGTTTAGATTACTGTCACTTGTTCTTCTATTAACTAGATGGAACCTGCCCTGTATAATTTTTAAATCTCACAGATACAGTTATTTAACATAATCATTTAAACTCCATCTGTTAGATAGTTCAGTTACCATTAATAATATTTTATTGTTAAGCACCTCATTATAACACATGCTATTATCCTTAAATTAAAAAAAAAGACAAACTTTGTGTTCAGGTGAAAAGTGAATTATATATGGCACATGATGGAAAACCTCTTGAGATTCAAATTTTAAACTCCCTTCCCTAAGGTCTTATGATTTTACTTTCTAGTTAAAATTGCCATATGTAATTGGAAGTCAATGATAAAGAAATTATTTTTCCTCTCTAATTTTGTAACAACTTTTTAAAAAATGACTCATCTACCTGCTGCAGTGAAGAAGTAGCTTTCTCATAACTGTAAATTCGATTCCTGCTTTAGGTGGATCCCATAAGAATAAAATAAGTGGTATCTTAATTTATACAGATATGATGTTATAAAAATCTAGACCTTGATTTTTTTATAAACTTGCCCCAGTTTGTGTTTTCTCTGAAGCTGTAATGACCATAACTGATTTTATCATAGAGTACAAAATGGAACCATTTATACACACGCATGAATATATCATTTTCGTGGGTTTTGTTTTTAGAGGCCTCCCTTTATTGATCCATATAATCAGTGAGCAGAATTTCTCTATCTCAGTAGTCTTCCATATCTCTTTTTTTAAATTTTTTTATTGTTGTTAAATTGCGGTTATCCCCATTTTCCCCTATTTCTCTCCCCTGTCCTGCCCACCCACCTCCTTTATTTTAATCATCCACCCCCACCCCCAGTTGTCCTTGTCCATGGATCCTTTATACATGTTCTTTGACTTTACCCTTCCCCTTCTTTCCCCTGTTATCCCCCTCTCTCCTCCCCTCTGGTAATATATCGTTTTCTAAAAAATAATGACAACGTGTCACTAGAAACTCAAGTGTTTGAAGTATGATAGATAATGTTAATATTATTTTTCACAACAACGATGAAAAGAAAACAAAACAGCAGCAACAACCTAAATCAGAAATTGAATGGAATTGTGGAAAACAAAGGGATTGTGTTAGACTGGTATTCACAAGTTTACATGTAATTGCATAACGCTCCTCGATTGGGACTGGAGTGCCTAATGGAGAGTGTTTTCCCCTCTACGGTTGCGTACATTGGTTATAGGTCCTATAGAACACTTAGCACAGACTTAAACTAGAAAATATTAATACGGAAACGATTCATGAATTCAGTGTTTGGGAGATTCACATTTTCAGAGAACATATTCATTATAGTATTCTAGCACTTTACACTAAGGAACTAGATAAATCCCACATCAGCTTCAATCTTTAGATGTGGTATGCACACACATGCCATGAGGTACAGACTAAAAAAGAAAAAAACCACTTACATAATTAGTTTGATTTTCTCAAATCAAAGTACTCTATAATAGAGCTTTTATGAATGATAGAGTTTCTCCCATCACTGTTACACTGACAAACCTCTGGTGCATAATATTTTATACATAATTTTTTTAAATCAGGTGAATTAAAATTTTGACAATTTCTTTTTTAACCGTAGATTTTTTTTACAAAATAAAATTCCAAAAAGAATATTTAAAAGAACCTTTACAATATACTATATTCATTGGAAGATAGGAAATATGCTCTCAGTTTCCTGCCAATTCCTTATGAGATAGCAATCCTGCCAGCACACACTCAAAAAGTTGATTATTTCAGAATGTGTTACTGCACCTTGGCACACAAAACAGGTAACTGTGTCTTTGTCAATTCACTTTCTCAACAGAGGATCACCACCTTGACTGTCACGGTAACTGCTGTTGCATGATTTCTGTGGTTTGGGGCTTCGTATTTGCCGTTGATGCATGCTGCTCATGATGGTACTAATGTAGCCGTTGTTTCTATCTGAGATTTTTGTTTTCCTTGAATCAATAACCTTTTACACCTTTGCCCCAGTGGAATCACTTTGCCTGCTTAGTGAAAAAAAAAAAAGAAAAGAAAATAGTTATTTTTCTTCGAAGTCTTTGGCCTTATCCTAATTATGTAGCTTTTTTCTTTAGTGTTTGGAAATTGAAGCCTTTTGAGGGGAGGGAAGATATGTGTCTAAAAACACAGATAATATTAATAAACTAACTCAACCCAAGAAGCTGAATTTGAGACATGACAGCAATTTTACATTGTCTTCCAGATCAACTCAAAAGCATCTTCAGTATTATTTTGGCCTACACGTTTGTTGATGTTTATGCATATATAGGTAGTTCAGGTAGTTTTTAGAATTCTAAAACTGGTGAAATTTTTCCCCATTGCAAATCAATATTGGGGGCTATATAATGATGATAGAAATTAGGAATGTATGTAGTATATTTATTATTTAAAGCATAAAATTTAAGACATAGACTTGGCTACTTTTTATAACTTTATCTTTTCTGGATTTAGGGTCCCCCTGGACCACCTGGACCTCAAGGACTACAAGGGCCAAAGGTTATTTTTTATTTTACTAGTTTCCATTTACCACATATGGCACAGACAATTCTATATGAAATATTTGTTTCTTTGAAAATCAGTCTTACAAAATGCTGGAGAAGCTGAGATCAGCAGGTCTTAGGAGGTAAGAACAGAAATTGAGATTTGGGTCAAAGGAAAAGGGATCAGGAGAAAAAGAAAACTTAGGAAAAAGGAGAAAAATAGAAATGGCATTAAATTTAGGAGGAGGAAATTTACATGGAGAAAAACAGAATATCAAACATGGGAAAAACAAGTTTTACAGAAATTATAAATATAAAGAAACACTAAATGTGGTGGACAAAGGAAGAAAAATGTTTAAATAGAGGAGAATTGAAGGAAAATTTACTCAGACACTACAAGATATCCTTCCTTCCAATTATTTTGTAATAAAAAGAATAAGGGAAGCTTTAGTATGTTGCATTCACAATGACAATTTTAAAGAGTCATTTTTGAGTCATTTTGTATAACACATCCTGTTATTATATATATTCAGACATTCTGTCATTTAAATCTTATCTAATGAAACATAACAACTATGAACATTAGATAAGATTTTAAATAATTAAAATTACTTGATTATATCTAAAATTTGTTGCTGGTGTTAGCTTTCTGCCTCCAAACTAAAGCTTAGTTATCTGATCATACAGGAAATGGAGAAGCCAAAGAACTTACATGTATAACCCATGCTTGTGACCTAAGGGGGCAGAATGCTGATGATGGGAGGGTGCAGGGGGGAGGGTGGTAAAGGGGAGAAAAAAATGGGACAACTTAATAGCATAATCAATAAAATATACTTAAAAAAAACTTATATGGTGAGTTAACATATGGCCAGTTATTCCGGCTTCTCAGAACTAAGCTATGTATGTTGAAATACGACTTTTCATCATTGGATTTTTGTAGGCAATTCAGGTAGTTTAGAAATCCATCTTCTGCTTGTGCTTCTTAAGGCAGTTTATTTGCTAAGTCTATCATATACATACAGACACACACATCAGCTTTTAAACTCATCAATTTCAAGATACTTAAGAATAGAGAGCTAGCACATAGAAACAGTTATTTTTCTATTATAGAAAGAAATAGAAAATAAAATATTACTGAGGTCGTTGGCTATGTGAAATACATTTGAGCACAGGCCTTAATTTCATATTTCCTGTATAACTTACAGTTTGGAGATTTTTCATTTTCTATTTCTCTGCCACATTCTGGTCACACATAGTCTTTGCTCCTGGTGAATAAGTCGGCCTAGATTCTTATTCTTTAATATCTTGAGCTGGACTAGACAATCTAGAAGAAAATCTGCAATTCCTTTTTCTTCTATGTAGAGTCAGCCAGGTCTGAGCTCTTTGTTTCATGGCCTCACTTGACTGAGTTTCCAGAACAAAAATTGTCCCCAGTGCTAAACATGCACCTCATTCCCTACAAACATCCACAACTTCTAGGACTTTTCTATACAGCCCAAATGTCTACAGAAGCCCAAAAAGTGCCCATCCCTTGACCCACAGGAACCAAAAGGGCCACCTAACCAAGACGGCTATGTCATTAAAACCTATATCCCCTTTGTTTTATAATCCAATATTCATTTATTAATTTAATTATTCAATAAGTAATTTTTGAGCCTCTATTCTGTGATAAGTACTAATATCTAGTAATGATGCTACGGTATCATACGGGGTTTCATCCAGAGGATTACAGCCTGCGGAGGGACTTAGACAAGAAAAGGCACAACTATTGATAAATAGGGGTAAGTGCTCTGATCGGGGTGCGAGTGAAGGTTGTCTCAGCCTTGGGAATATAGGATGACTTTGAGCTGAAACTGAAAGATGGGGAAATTGGCCAAATGAATGTCTGGACAATTGGAATGAGGGGAGACAGTTAGTCAGACCCTTTTACCTCTTACCCAGCATTCCTTCCAAATACGCTGTCCCTCTGCCCCACCCCTCCCACCTCGCAAAGATCTTGTAACTGAGATCTTGGATCAGTTGATGGAGTCCTTTATGTGTTCCATGGTCTCTCCTTGAGAAGGTTGGGATAATTGGGGTAAGATCTGCCTGTGACCAATACAGGCAAATACAGCTTGAGTCAAATATAAACCCCCTTCTCACTCAGGACTCACAACCTCAGACTGCATGGGAACATTGTCAATTAGCATTGCTCCTTCCTTAATCAAATAAGGTTTGTGTGAATTCTCACACTTCAAATAACTCTTTACAAACTATATTTGATGGATGAAGGATAAATGAATAATTCACAAATTATGTTTTTCTTTGAAACACTCATAGGTCACATTTTGAAGGTAAAAGTTTAGCAAAGCAATTGTTATTGGACCCAGAGTCCTGACAAGTATTCAGACTGAATGAAACCAGGGCTTAGCCAGTTGCATCCAACCTCAGCAAGCTTGTTTGTGGCAAAATAAACTTTGCTGCTACCACAAAGAGCAGGAAATCTGGAAAAGAAAAGCCTTTTCTTTTCTTTTCTTTTTTTTTCATTTGTTTGTCGCACCTTCTAAAACATTGGAAAAGCTCAAGTTTCATGCTGTGGCCAATAGCTGTTAAAGTTTTTACCGGGGAAAAGAGGTCTAGCCATTTCAATATTGTGGTTTATAACATCACCAAACAAACCTTTCTAGGAAAATACAACCTCAGGTCAGCTCCCTTAGATTTCTTCTGTGAGACAGACCACTCAACCCTCAAAAGAGCTGTTTTTCCAAAATTTCCACAATGTGGAAACAACGGATACCTAAAATGGGACCCAAATATATGACTCATTGATACAAAATACTATCTTGCCTTTCAAAAAATTTGTTCAATATCTTTCCAATCAAAAGGCGACTGACGTTGGTTGTTTGAAAAACATCTCTAGCACATTGTTTAAATTTGTTTTTAATGGAACGTCTTCGGTTAACAAAAAGTAAATCTATATATTTTGGGTTTGTCAAGAGTTTTAATAAATCACAATATAAATAGGAAATTTAGTGCATTCCTAGCATAGTATAGGAAATTGAATTGATCCAAAAGTAATTTTATGTGGATTAAGATATTATTTGATTTATTATAGCCTTCAGTGAGGCTTATCTGAAAGTAACACATTCACAATCATTATAAATTTGTGTCTGTGGCTTAAACAGTGCTGGTTAAAATATTGCAAACTCAAGGGACTTTGCATTTTATTCTTTCTTAACTGTCATATTCTTGCCTTTTTTCTCAAATTGGAAAATAAGAGAAATCATGTAGATGTTTTAAGGAGAAAAAATTAACTGAGGCATACAAGTTGTTGCTGGAGAATATGGTCAGCCATCAGAGGATGTTCTATCAGTTTCCTTTCACCATTTTTTTAGCCTACATCTCACCTGAGGAAAAAATAAAAACACTACATCTTAGCTACATATGAGTATTGTTATACTCAAGAAAAATGCTCTTTCACTTAGTTTAGATATGTGGTATGATATAAATGTATTCTTGGGTTATGATACATTTGCTGAAAGCCAAATTGTACTGTTACCAACTAGCAACATTTTTATACAGTTTAGTATGCTACCAATGATAAATGGAAGGAAGCCATCCGTTTTTATCTTAACAGGGAGAGCCAGGATCTCCAGGAATCCCAGGAGCTGATGGAGAGCAGGTAATTTTCAAAGATACAAACTGTCATTTAAACCATTGTTGTTGATCACTACTTTTATTATATGATTGAAGCCAAGAAAGACATGTGTGTTGATATATGATACCCTCTCTTTTTTTAACCATCTGTTCTGGAGACTATATTACCTCTAAAAAGCAATTGGTTTTAAATTAGGCAGTTTTCTTTGTGGAAACATGCAAGCTATATGATGCTTTAGTTTTGTCTTAATACTTTTTATCAATCTACCAGTGATACTTCTATGAACTTTTAATAGACTTGTAAAATTATTACCTATTTAGTAAAAATGGCCTTCTTTTTGTCAGTGAATATAAATGATTCAAGACGAAAATCAGTGACAGAGTTTCCACAAAATTAGGTAAATGTGTTTTCTTTTCCCAAGTAAAGATTACACTTAATTTTCTAGATCATTGGAAAAGACAGAAACAAACAGGACAGTTGGAGCTTTGCAGAGTATGGCAGTTTCTCTAAGGGTTTCCCCTAAAACAGAGGTTGGCAAAATTTTTCTATAAAGAACCAGACAGTAAATGTTTGCAGGCCACGTACAGTGTCTGTTGCCTATCCCCTCCCTTTTTTTTTAACACCCCTTAAAATTTTTTTAAAACATTCAGCCTGTACAAAAACAAGCCCTGGGTTGGATTTGGCCCATGAGCCAAAAAGAATCTGGCCAGAAGATTGTGGAAGATATTCAAATTTCAGACTCAAATCACAGGGTTAGTATCAAGCTATCTGATGTTTTCTAGGCTTCCATAATTTACCCAAGAAATGGCTAAAATCAAGTAGATCATAAGAAATCGGGGGATTTTTGAGATAGTTAGTGAAATACACTCCTCAGGTGATAATATTAAATAGGGAAATTAGGTTTAGGAGAAGAACTATTTTAATATAGAGTTATATGTTAAAATTAGATGATGTCACATTAAATAAATTTGGTAGTTAAAAAGAGACATTAGATGATTTGCCATATCAAACAGAGATCACGATGGAATTTTAAAATCTGGTTGTATATTTCCTTTACCACTATTGGTCATTAGAAATAACTCGATGTGCACAACAAGAAGCTTCATGGTCTCTACCTGGGCAACAGTTGAATATTTTTCCTGTGGGCTTTACAAGGCTTTCCTCCACTACTATATCCAGTGGGTTAGCTACCCTGCTGATATCACTAGAATCCTAAAACCAACCAGGGTCTGATTAACCAGCAAGATTTACTTAGTCATTCAGGAACCTACCCTACCTATCGGGTGATTCTGAAGTAGACGCTATAAAATAGGTATAAGTAACAAGAAAAGACACATTTCTGTCCACAAGTAGTTTTTAGTAGAGAAAAGGTGAACAGGTTGTATAGCCTCAGAGCCCCTTACTATGATAACTGTGATTATCTCTGCTGAAGAATGAACCATCTGGTCATATTGTTTTTAGGAATAGAAGAAATGATGCATTTTCCTTCAATGAAAATGCTTAACAACATAAATTAATTTCAGCATTAGTATCACTAATTCAGAGTTGTTAGCATTCCAAATACCCATTTATCTATTTCCTTGTTATAAAAGGAGAATAAAAATAACATCCTGGATCACCCCATAGAGAAGTCATGAGAGCAAAATAAGAACACGTGGAAAAGTTGAAGTATTTCTAAACATTGATTGAGCATTAGTGTGCAGTGAACGATTTGCGTGTCTACAGATTGAACCATTGAAAACTGATGGTGGTTGGAACTTCTGCCTGCATTTAGAGGGGCTACAGGGCATATAGTGGGAGATGGGGGAAATTTGTTTGGCCCTTTGTTGTTATAACACTAGCTTCTGGTTCAAATGTGTATTGTACTATTGAGAATTAAATCTATTAAATTGTTTTCAGGACTGGTGATACAGAATTAGCTGCCAGGTAAAAATACGGCATCAGGAAAAATGACGTCAACACCTAAGTCATGCTTTTCATACTTACAGGGCCTAAATGATAGAATTTGGTCCCGTGTGTTACACAGGGAAGCAGTGCTGATTGCACACTGAAGGTTGCGACCAGAAATACTTCTCCCTAAAAATGAAAATTAGAATTGTCTGCACATAAGCACCCACCTACTGACAAAACTGAGCTGGAATTCTGTATCTCTGGGATGTAACTGTCAAGGGTCAGTATGATTCTTACATGCAAACCGTATCATTTGTAGGGACTCAAAGGCTCAAAGGGAGACATGGGGGACCCAGGTACACCAGGCGAAAAAGGAGGAATCGGACTTCCTGGATTACCGGTATGTTTGTGTTCATATTAGGGTAAATAGTCAGAAAAGAATTATATTCTTAGCTACAGTCTCATCTGATAGATCATATAATGTTATTATTTTTAAATATTTGAGGTGCTATTTGTTAATTACTATAACTGGGGCTCGACAACAAATTTTAAAGCGTCTAAACAAATGAATTGTAAAATAAACCTTCGTGTTTCCCAAATTATTTTCACTAGAAGATGGTAAAATAAATAAAGCTCATCACTTTAATTTAATATGCATAATATAGTGATAACAGTTCATTTTTAAATGAACCATAATTTTAAAATAAACAAACCAAAAAATGGAAAACAATTAAAAAACAAATTACTCTGGAAATTGTTCTCCTTATCTGTATGAACTATGGGATAGTGTTTTTATGGTGTTCCCCATATTTTTTACTGAGAAATGGGAGGGGGAATTGTAGGGAAATGTAGGGGGAAATGCAGAAAACCTTACTGCCCTCAATTTTTTTAAAACAGGGAAGTATATAAATAAATGTCAATGGCAACATAGTTAAGAGGCTGACCTTTGCCTTTTAAAGTGAGCACCACCATAAAAAATGTAACATTTATAATATGATATATTCAGCAATGCATAAGTTTAACCAATCGAGCCTAACTTAGTTTATATTGCATTTACTTTATATTTTATTTCACATATCACCCACAGTCTGGGGGTCTGGGGAAGCTTGCTGTTTGAGGCTAAATGCAGGGGGAGAAATCCTTCTTTTATATATCACGTGTATAATATAAAAATTTCAAGAGGATGATGGATTTTGGGAGAAAATTCAGCTGTTCCTTACACTTTGGACATAACTTGTGCAGCTCAACTCTGTTAATGATTATTTGTAGGGTGCCAACGGAATGAAAGGAGAGAAAGGAGACTCCGGCTTGCCAGGCCCTCAGGGCCCCTCCGTAAGTCCGTGGTGGCTGAACTTCCATGGCTCCTGAAAAACTCCGAAACAGGCCTATTATTCATCTAGCTCACTCTATGCCAGATGGCTTATCAGCAGTGGAAAGACCATGAACCTCTTGGTTTGTCAAACTGTAGAATAAATACCTGTCGGCCTTGTATACAGTAAGAGACAAAATGTTTCAAAGGCCTCAGTTAGAAGCAATTTTTCAGAGGACTGTCTAATCCTGGGGAAGAAAAATCAATGGTTTTCCCACGACACTTGTGGGTAGAGCATTATGAATATAGAACATACGTTCTTTTCTTTTCTTTCCTTTCCTTTTCTTTTCTTTTCTTTTTTTCTTTCCTTTTCTTTTCTTTTCTTTTCTTTTCTTTTTTTTTCTTTTCTTTTCTTTTCTTTTCTTTTTCTTTTTCTTTTTCTTTTTCCTCCAGAGCCCTGTTGCTGCTTAGTGAAATATTGGAGAATTTAATAGCTGTTGTGGCATTATAGCATTTCTTGGTAATCAGTTGCTTCCTCTTCTTTTAATGTGCTTTTGATTTATTCTGGCTTTTGTGAAACAACTGTATTTTTTAAAGTTATTTTTTTGTTCTCATAAGGGAATTTCTATGCCTAGAGAATCAAACACATCATTTCTTCCCAGTATCCTTCTTTCTCTGCAACTATTAATGGCCTTAGCAGAAACCCAGCAAAAGATTCAAGCCAAACTGCCTTATCTAAATGAAGTAACCAAATCCATGTTTATTTTTTGGACATACAGATCATAGGCCCACCAGGCCCACCAGGTCCCCATGGCCCACCAGGCCCCATGGTAAGTCTCTCTTCTCTCCAAAATGTAATCATTTATTTATGAGCATGCTACTAGAGAAAACATGAGCGCATTCCTCAAAACAGCCAGCTTGTATTTTGTACTACTCTCTGTGGAATGGATGGAAAATACAAGGTGCTTTGAGATATACTGACTTTACAGTGTTGTCTTTCACTCCCCCAAAACCTGTCTGTTGGAAAGAGATAGAGTAGTTTTTGCGATAGGAAAGCTGGAGACAGACAGATTTGGCAAGCTTTACTCAAAGCTTATAACGTGAACATTGGAAAAGCATTTTAAACACTGCTCTAGGCCATTAGTAGCAAAACAAAATTAATAATTGCAGCCATTAATGAATGCTTCTAACCAACTTCGAAGATTAAGGTCCTTTAATGAAATGTTCAGTAAGAACATTTATAAAATAATATGATAAAAATTGAAGCTCACTTCCATAGGTGACATATATTGTTGGATATTTTCCTTTGCACTTTTACAGTATTTTGATAGATACAGGATTCACTAAGGTATCCCTTGGTGACCAATGTAAACAATGGCCATGTCCTCATACAACTTATGTCCAGTGAGGAAGGCAGCCATTAAACCAGAGTAATTCTCCAAATGTCTATCTAATGACCATTGTGATAAGACTAGAACATGGAAGGCTGAGTGCTTCTAGGGCTTTTGACTGAGGCAGGATGGAAACAAGTCCAGCTGCCTCTGAGTTCACGTTTGTGACTAAAGTGCCTCAATAAACCATGTCTTCAGTCCTATGGATTAAATAAACTGAGGGTCTCGCTTCCCCCCACCGCGCTCTTAAGAAAAGGAATGATCCACGCCCCAGAGCGTGGCCCCAGAGCCAGCCATCTATCTCTTACTGTGGTTTATTTTTCACCCACAAAACAATGACCATTAACCTTAGTTTCTTAACAGCTAAACAGCTTATTAAGAATTAAGCAAATGGTGTACTTTTGGGTTTTTTATACTTCCTCCACTTTGAGCTAGAGGATTAAATTTAAAAACACTGTATCCTGTTGATATCATAAAATTAATTCATTTAAAAGAATCTTAAATCATGACCGAAGTGAGATAAGAATACTTATAAATATCAGACATTTCCTGAAAATGTTTATCCACAACTTATCTAAAGAGAAAATATTACTCCAACGTAGACATATATAACAAATTTCTATGCATTTGCTCATTAAAAATTTTTCCTACTGCCATATGATTTCACTGATGGGTATTTAAATACTCCTCTCTCTAATATTGATTTAAATCACTTGAAAAGTTTAAAGCAACTTACAGTAAATTTTAGTTAATTTAGGTTGGCTAATTGGTCTCTCTATTTAGATTTTCCACAAAATACAGGGGAGAGGCCCTGATTCATGCATGTATTATGACTTCCTTCCACTGGTAAACATTTGCTACAAGAACCTTGACAAACTCATCTGTGTAAAAATAAATACACTCTCAGTAACAATGCTGACCACTCCCCCATCAGAATCCATCATTAGTCTTAAATAAATGAAGCAACAGGGTCCAGACTTGACTATCACCTCCGCGTTCCTTTCTACCTTAGCGTCCTCGACGCCTGGGCCTAGAGCAGTTAGTAATGGAAAAGTTCCCCTCCTCACTGGTATTTAAAGTCTGGGACTTTTCTTTGGCAAATTTCTGTCTTTTAAGACCTATCCGTATTCCATATAAATTCATAAAGTATCTCGCATTTTCCACCTAGTTTTTTTTCATGGGGATTTGAGAAAGAGGAGTAGTGTGGATTTAGGTACAATACTTTTTTTTCTATTTTTTTCTTTCATGTAACCCTTTCAGATTCCTCCCTGCCTCTCACAGATATTTAGCAGAAAGAATTGCTGTTAATAAATTTCCTATGACAGAGCAATCCAGAAACTGGAAGGAACTTCCAGTAGGTATTAGCATCCACTGGCCTGCCTCTAGCTATAGCTAAAACAAAAAGATTCTTGTTTTATATCTCTTTTGTTACTTTATATAATCACTCCTGCTGGGAAACACCAAATCAGTTCTTAATTAAAAGCTGTGTTTTTCGTTTTCAGGGACCCCATGGACTTCCCGGACCAAAGGTAATCTAACAAACCCCTTGATTATTTGATTTCTGTTTCCTTGTTAATGATGGAGAAGCGTGACGGAAGCATGTCTGTCCTGTCTTATTTACTTGTCAAGAATGTTGATAATCTTTAAGCCTTTAAGTATCCAGATGTTTAACTCTCACAACACAGAATGGCTTAGAACAAATTTAAGTGATGTCACCTAGAGATGAAGTATTCCTCATTTCACCTTTTTTCCTTGTCACTGTATGTGTTTCTTAAATCACTAATCATAATGTACTCAAAGTCAACCATTTAAAAGTAAATCTGATGAGATTCTCAGACTAGCCTGGATACTTTCTTATAACACTGTCTTTAGTCGTACAGTGAGACGTTACTGATACTTCCTGCCTGTCATGTAGTAGCAGCAGTGCCTCTAAATACTTTGACTATCCAGCACCCTAACTCTGTGCTCTCTGGAGGTCACTGGCCTAGCATGGAGCAAGTGTACCATACTGAGGAGATCACATCTCATACTTTGAGACACATACATTTACTCTGGATTAACAGGAGAGCAATGGAGAATAGCCCCTCCTTTTCAGCGTTAGGGAAGTTTGTATTGCGAAGATGGTCTCCACCTGTTCTCTGCCCTCATGTGAACCAAGGGAACACCTTGGAGGATTACAGCGAGCCCCAAAAGGCAATCTCCTTCTTCCAGGGAACACGGGTGATGGTATCTGATCTCAGCTTTGCCCCGACAGGCTGCGTTACCTTGAACAGATTATTTACCCTATCTGATCCTTCATTACTCGACTAGGTAACTTACACATGGGGTTGTGATGGTTTAACAGCAAGATATCTGGTGCAGTTGTTGATGAGCACCCAATAAATGTCAGTGGTTTTGTTATCTTGTGATTTGATGCTTTGTTCTGACCAGAAAAATTTAGCTAGTCCTCAAGGCTGTTTGAGAGAAGGTTCAAGTACTCTTGAAAGCTCCTCAGTAGTGAGTTGGTACATTTAAATGGTGAGGGCTGAGAGAATACATAAATGCAATGCTGGCATGAGGAATCAGAAAGGCAGCCTCTCCTCTCCTCTGGAGACCCCCTCTGGCTCACCCAGCTTCAGGGGTGGCAGGGATATTGGTTTCACTCCCAGAATCCGAGTTTCCTGGAGGTCAGGCAGGTGACTTGCCCAAGTATGAGAAGAGTTCATGCCTCTTTACTCTTTGTAAAATACCTTACCTTCTGGTAAAGCCAGTGAGTAACAGTGTCTCAGAATCATGGATTATAGTTGGGGTAAGAGCATTTTTCTGGGGGCCAAAAGAGAGAGTCCACCTATCAGCTTTGCAGTCTTAGCAGTTATCTAACCACTCTGGGCCCCTTTTCCCACTCTGGGCCCCTTTTCCCACTCTGGGCTTCCCCTTGAATGTTAAGGCACCCCTAAAGGCCAGCCCAATCAAAACAACTCAGGCTAAAGCCATCAAGACTGTATCTTTCATTCCATGAGTGATTCAGATATCCCATTACCATTAAATTAATAAATGCCCAACAATCTTTTGATACCTAAAATGCAATGATTTTTTTTTTTGCCTACACTTAACTTTAGTTGTACTTAAATCATAAACTTCAGAGAATTTTTAGAATGTTTCAAAGACCTCATAGACTACTTATACTGGTTCCTTGATTGTATAGATGATGAACTATAGACCCAGGAAATTTTAAGTTATTTACCCTAAATTACACTGCTAATTAAATGACAGACCTGGGACTGGAATTAGGTCCAGCATTGAAATTTGGTCTTTTTGCCACTGAATTAGATTGTTTATACATTCAGCTTCTCAGTTAATAACCATTCCTATCGATGCATGATCCCCCACCAAAGAATTCCACAGCCTTCCAAGGCTTTCCTGCCTATCCATCATCTCAAGACCACTTGCTGAAAGACCACACACATACAAAGCCACGAATCTCAAGTTCAGACCAGGTAACCGAAGATGACTTTTGGGCCTTGGCCTTAACCTCACATCAACTCTAGCTCTGTGGTGTGCCCAGGATCACACTTTACCAACCGTGGCACATCTGGATTTCCCAGGGTGGCAGCACTGTGATCGTCCTGTCTTTAGAATCCCCACGTTTCTCTAGGTTGTGCTCATGTGTGTTCATTACTTTGTGACCCCTTTGAAAGTTCAAATTGATAACCTGGTTCTAAGGATGAGCTATTTCCCAGAATTTCCTCATCAGAAGAATCACCAGGAAGGCTTATTAAAAATACACATTTCCTGTGCTACTAAGGTCTAGGTGGGGCCCCAGACTCTTCATGTTTAACAAACACCACACTGATTTCATCATCAACGGATGGGGGAGATACCACTCTTCTGCCAGGTAGACACAACCTCTCCCCGCTTCCAACCCACCCAGAAAGACCATAGGGCTTTGAGACTAAAGTCATCTTTCTTTCGAGCCTTTCCAAATTTTCTTGATGAATTTAATGTCTGTGTTTAAAAGTTTGAAATGTGAGTCAGAACTCTATTTCTCACATGCTACTGCTGATAGAAAATAGCTGTACTGTATCCTTAGATTTTTTTTTTAAATGAGTCAACAAAATTTATCACTTCCCCTGGCTTTCGTACTGTCACCCTAAGCTAAATTCAAACATTCTTTATTCTAACATTGGACAGATGAAATTACTGCATGTAAGTTCTGTGATCTTCATAGTCTCTTCCGGGATTGGCTATTTGCTGCCTCCTCTATTGATTAATCTATGTGGGGACCTGACTTGGCAATGTCAGTGAATGAGGACTCACTTAATGGCATTACTTCAAACATCGGCTGCAATATTTTTAGCTCATTCCCCTGGGCAAAATGCTTAAAGGCTTAAAATGTCCGTATGTAACGCTGTCCTGCATATTCCAGTTTTCCACTGCAGCAGAGTAGGTTTTTTATCGCTGAATCTCCTTCAGCATCCTCCGCTCGGATTGTCTGCAATTGCTTGGTCAGAACAATGTAGCAGAACACCAGTTTCCTTGATATACAACTGAAAATTTCAAGAACTCAATTATACGCATCACCATTTTGATTGAAAGAGCACACTTTCTAGGCAGTTTGGTTTCCTAGAATATTATTTGTCAATTTCAGTTTAACTTTTTAGCGTTTTAAAAATTAATATTGAACTGATATAAGACAAATCTAGCCTGACTCAGCTGTTCCCTAAAACTGGAATCTGCAACCATTTCAGAGACTGGCGCTTCTCTCATAGTTGAAATGCCCGTGATAGCAACCAAATTGGCATTTGCTTTTGCATTTAGGGTGAACCAGGGTTAAATGGTGTTAAAGGATTGAAGGGTGAACCAGGTCAAAAGGGTGACAGAGGACCCCTTGGTCTTCCAGTAAGTAAAGAAAATTTTCCATTTCAGTGCAAATCTCAGACTTTCCTTTCTACCTTAAGTAACAACTCTGGTTTACTTGGAGACTATCTATCTTAGAGTTGAGGTTTCTGTAATCGGAGAACACATTGTGCTAGTGCAAAGCTCAGCCCAGTTTTGTCTTCTGATGTCTACTCTCTGGCAGAGGAAGACCCTATAACACACGACGCCGTGTGTTCCATCCTTCAGTCACGTACATGCCAACCTTCCTCTTTGAAAGCTGACAATTCTTATCACATCACGTTCCTCTTTAAAAATGTATTGTGCTGATAATTTTATAATTTCTCCCAAGCATTTTTATAATTTAGGGGAGTTTAAAATTATTCTTCCATTTTTTTTCCTCCCTCAATACCCAAACTGTAGTCATTTGTTGGTGGCAGGTATACAATTGGCCCTTGTTGATGACGTGAGGCCACTGCTGTGGTTCCTTATGTTAATCAGTCACACTGTGGTCTAAATGTTACGTGTTGTTTGTTTTGGAAATGCTCTCTTATAAGATTTTTGTGGCACTAGTGGATAGGACGGAAGAAGTGCCAATCTTCTTTCTACAACAACTAAAAAAATTTTTTTTAAATGGTTATTGAGTATGAAGTTTTAGTTTCAAGCTTTTACTATGGTGTCTTTTCTGTAAATGCTGATAGAAGTCAATAAAGAACATTATAGATTACATTATTAAAATATGACATAAAATTGGTAATGGGAAATAGTTTATACATATTTTACACATAAAAAATTGATGGCTGCTTATTTTATTAGGGTATTGTATCTTAAGTACTAAAGCATTCTGCTTGATAATGAGTGCTTTACATAAATCAGGCATGTAGTAGATGCTTAATATATATTCACTACGGAATGAGTGAAATAAGCTTTGTGTGAGAGCATAGGTTAAATCATGCCAATTAGATCAATGGACATCAGGCATCAAACCTCTATAACACATGTAAGTCATTAAATCACATTCCAAGTAAATATATTATCGGTACAAAAATTTTACCATCTCCTTATTGATTTTTAAATGTTACAATAATGGTCACTCTAAAAAAAAAAAAGTACCAAAAGGCAAAAGAAAGTTTGGATTTCTATTTCATTTAAATCCTTAACCCAATTTTTTAAAAGTTTGCCCTAATTTCAAAGTTAGGGCTAGTAATAATTTTTATACAACATTTAGCAGAAAGCTCTACATGTGCTAACATTAAACAAACAAAAACACACTTAAAAAATTTTAATCATTGCTAACTAAAGATGTATTTTGCAGTTATAGCCTGACTCAGAATTATAAAACAAAATCTAAAATTACTCAAAATATATATGGTACAGCATCATTGGTAGAGTTTATAGCTGGAATAGATTTTTTCTTTTCTTTCATTTTGTATTTTTAATTACACCTGAAGCACAAAATGGGAAAATAGTTCTGCAACCTTGCCAAGAGAACATATAGGGCGAGTGCATTGTCTTTCCTAAATACCCCTTGATCAATCAATATTTTTAAATGACTATAAGTAAATATTTCAGTTTTGTGATACGAAAGCCGTATCAAAGAAGTAATTGTGCTTATTCTTGAAATAAGCATTGAGAATGTCACCTTTTAATCATACACTGTGGATGGCCTGGAGTCCAGGGTGAAGAAGAAGCTTGCATTACCTGAGAATAACATTAGTGTTTTTAAGCATTTCCCCTTCAGACTTTCATGCAATGATTATTTGAAGTGAACTGAGGAACAATTTTGTTTGGGATGGTTATTTTTTCCGTTTGGACTCATTCATATTTCTGGCTTTTTCCTGTTCCTAGAAGTCCCTCTAGTGGTGACTAATGTGAACACAGTTAAGGACAAACCAGAAAACACTGACTAGTCATGTGAAATCCAGTCATTTGGCAGGTTCAAGTTCTGCATTTGTTATTCATAAATGCTGTTTTAACAAGCAAAACTGGAGCTCTTTTCTTCTCCTCTGAAATGCTAACCTTGATTGATTATTATAATGAGCCCTTTCTTAGGAGATTGGCCATTATTTTCCCTTCAGAACTTAAAGAAAAATATTGTGAATAGTACAGTCTTTACAAAATGAATTTCATATGGATGTTAGCAGCCTGTGACTGTTACTGGTACCTACTTTAAAGGCCACTCTATAAATCTCATTAACTTGATTTCTAAATAAGAATTTGTCAAATGGAAATGTCATTAAAATGCCATCGTCTGTGGGGGTGTTTATTGTCCTGTGTTTTGTTTTTTTTTTTAACTAACAATTTGTAGCAATGTGATATTCATCCCAGAACCCTGTGAGTGGGTATTGTGTTGTTTGAAGTTTTACACTTGTTCATTGGTACCTCATACTAATCTCTGTTCTTGTCATTCGTGTTACACCCAC
This sequence comes from Mormoops blainvillei, assembly GCA_004026545.1. Taxonomy (NCBI): domain Eukaryota; kingdom Metazoa; phylum Chordata; class Mammalia; order Chiroptera; family Mormoopidae; genus Mormoops; species Mormoops blainvillei. The sequence continues at coordinate 30,687 of PVJD01013648.1, forward strand.
CAACCCTGCTACCAACCAAATCACACAGGGAGCATCTGGCTTAGACGGAAAGCCAGGAGCCCGGGTGAGTCAGCGCCTCGTCTTGCTCCAGCGCGTTTGTGGCTATGAATTCTGTGCTTCAGGACAGACCCTTTTTGCTCATGTGCTCTCATTAAAAGATGAGGGTGCAGGGTGCCTAGGACTGGGGTGAAACGAGAAGGTGGACAAAGATAGTGGCAGAAAAGGGAAAGGTGAACAGGACATGGGCTGCAGCTCTACCTTGCCTACAGAACATGTTTCGGAAGCAGGGCTCAGGTTTGGATTACTTGCTAGGTGAGAAGAATGACCAGGCTAATTGGTATCATTGTCTTAGATCCCGACAGATTTTCCCATAACCAATGGACATTTCCTGTAATTCCATGAGAGAGGCCCTCTGAAGGGATTAAAATAACGTGAATTTATTTTAATTTGCTTTTCCTTTTATGTTTATGTTTATATTAGAAATGTAACTTCTTCATTGGAACTAATTTTCAAATCTTTGTTCATCGAAATGACTTGTCTGTCTTCTGTCATTTTGTCTCTTTTCTTTGGCTCTTAACAGCTCCATCTCTTTAATTTCAGCCACAGATACTCAGTATTTACAAGTCTTCTGAAGATGAACTTTGAGTTCAGGCAGTAAGAGATCAGTTTAAGATGATGAGAATTCACCTATAGTAGAGTGAATGTAAAACCTTGAATTATTTCATACGACAAGGCTCTAAGAGAGAAAACAAGACCAGAAGAGAAAGAAAGAACACTATCAAAACTTGTGCTGAATAGTTGCATTTGCAACTTCTATAATAAACTCTGCAAATCTAAGCATAGTCGTTCCGGAAAATGAGCAAATATATTGAAGTCCTTGCTACATTTTTAAGAACCAAAAACAAATTTCAGCTCTTTGATTCTAAAAACCTTCTTCAGGCAGTCATTGTTTTTCCTGGACCTCAGTGTTCCTGTATTCCTTCAGCGGTATCTCATCTGCCGCAGAAATCCTAATCCTAAGGCAGGAGGCCGAAAGGCAGTTATGCCGTTAAATCGTCGGCTGCCTGGTTTATGCCTTGCAAGCCTGGTGACTTCAGCCACCACAACAGAACCTGCGAGAATGATTCCTTCCCCCTAAGCCCCCTGCTGCTCCCAACAGAGCCGAAGAAAGTTTGGTTCGAACGCTGTTCTCATTTATTTAATTCTTTTCCACTTGTGTAACTGTTCAAGCCTCTTAAACAGCTGAATACGAGGCTTCAGAGCTTCTGTGGCCAAGGAAAGTGGGGATGACAGTGGGGCGAAGAATGAATGTGAACAAGAGGTGATAGGAAGGAAAAACAATTACATTTCTTTTAAGATTATGGGAGCAAAGTGAAGAGGTTCCATTTAGTCAGGGAGGAAATATATAATTAAATATGATACACCACTTTTTGTGTGTGCCCTTCGTTGAAATATGCAGTTATATAATTCATCCCTTTTGCATGAGTTTCTTGAAAACTACTGGGCTGAAAGAATCAAGTATAAAGCACTTTGCAAGATGAGTTGTCTTACTGACATTCTCAAGCGTCATTCACCCAGGAAAGGCCCAGGATAAATTACAGCTGCCTTCCTTACAGCCCTTGGGATATGTCTCATATTCTCTTATTTTTATCTTTCTTTTAGGGTACAGATGGCCCCATGGGACCCCATGGCCCTGCAGGTCCCAAAGGAGAAAGAGTAAGTTGCTCCTGCGGTTACAAGCTGTGATCTAAGGAAAATGGAGTGTTGCCTTTTCATTTTACTTGAACTGAACTGCTCATTTCCCAGAAGAAACAAAGGGCTATCTAATATTAAATGAAAATAGATACCATCGTAAGTTCTTTTCAGAGTTGTCACACGGAGAGAAGAGAACAACAGAGTATTAACATGGAGTATGTCTGCCTTATAGAAAACAATGCATATATTTACATAGCTAAATAAATAGCTCAGACCATCCCTTCTGAACCCATAAGGAAGATATTTTTATTTGGCCTTAATCCAGTAAATAAAAGTCAATGGGACTAAAATTTCCAGGACTACATATTCTGGTTGATAATCTTTTATGGAAAGCTACTGTATTCATTGAGAGTAAGTCATAACTTTTTTTAAAGAAAATGACAAAACCTAAGTATTATCCTCCCCACAGTTATACATGCTCCTGTTTACAAAGAAGGGAAGGAAGGAAGGA
>PVJD01013649.1:0-32894 GCA_004026545.1 Mormoops blainvillei
GCAAATAAAGACAGTTTTATTTCTTCCTTTCTAATTTGGATGCCTTTTATTTCTTCTACTTGTCTGATTGCTGTGGCTAGGACTTCCAGCACTATGTTGAATAATAGAGATGAAAGAGGACATCCCTGTTTTGTTACCCATCTTAAGGGAAACACTTGTAGTTTTTGCCCATTGAGTATGATGCTGGCAGTGGGTTTGTCATATATGATCTTTATTATGCTTAGGTAGTTCCCTCTATTCCCACTTTGCTGATAACTTTGATCATAAATAAGTGATTTTATCAAATGCTTTTTCTGCATAAATTGATATGATCATGTGGATTTATCCTTTATTTTATTTATGTGGTATATCACATTTATTGATTTGTGAATATTGTACCAAACTTGCATTCCTGGAATAAATCCCACTTGATCATAATGTATGATATTTTTGATGTATTGCTCTATTTGGTTTGCTAACATTTTGTTGAGAATTTTAACATCCATGTTCATCAGAGATATCGGTCTGTAATTTTCTTTCTTTGCAGTGCTTTATCTGGTTTTAGAATTAGGATAAAGGTTCTACCAAGAAACTACTAGAACTGATAAGTGAATTCAGTAAAGTAGTAGTACAAAATTAATATCCAGAAATCAGTTGCATTTTTATATGCCAATAATGAACTATCATAAAGGGAAATTAAGAAAACAATCCCATTCACAATTGCTTTAAAAAGAATAAAATACCTAGGAATAAATCTAATCAAGCATGCAAAATACCTGTACTTGGAAAATTATAAGATACTGATGAAGAACTTGAAGAAGATACACATTGCATAAGTGTATATTGTGTTCATGCATAGGAAGAATAAACATCATTAAAATGTCCATTCTACCCAAAGCATTCTATAGATTCAACTCAAATCCCATTAAGATACCAAGGACTTATTTCATAGAACTAAAACAAATATTTCAAAAATTTATATGGAACCACAAAATACCCTGCATAGCAATGGCAACTCTGAGACAGAAGAATAAAATTGGAGGTATTATGCTACCTAATATCAAACTACACTATAAGCCCATAGGAATCAGAACAGCATGGTACTGGCATAAAAACAGACATAAATATCAATGGAACAGGATAGATAACCCAGAAATAAACAAATACCTACATGGGTTTATGAAGTCAATCAATACTTGACAGAGGAAGCAAGCACATACAGTGGGTTAAAGATAGTTTATTCAATGAGTGTTGTTGGGAAAATTGGCCAGATATGTGCAGAGAAATGAAACTAGATCAACTTCTTATGCCACACATAAGAATAAAAAATGGATTAAAAACTTAAATGTTAGACCTGAAACCATAAAAACCCTAGAAGAAAATATAGGCAGTAAAATCTCAGACACTGATTGTAGCAATATTTTATCTGATATATCCCCTCAGGAAAGGGAAACAAAATAAATTAAAAGCCAAAGGGGGAAGGTTCGAGTATGGGAGGTAGGGATAGGTGAGGCAGGGGGGAGTGGTAGAGGGGAAATGGAAACAACTGTACTTGAACAGCAATATAAATAAACATACAAACAAACAAACAAACAAATGGGACTACATCAAAATTAAAAGTTTTTGCACAGCAAAGAGAACCATCATCAAAGACAACCAGCAGAATCTGATAACATATTTGCCGATAATTCTGATAAGGGGTTAGTATCCAAAATTTTTAAAGAACTTATAAAACTCAACACCAAAAAAACCCCCAAACAATTCAATTTAAAAACGGGAAAAAGACGTGAATAGACACATCTCCAAAGAGGACATACAGATAGCTGGTAGACATAAGAAAAAATGCTCAACTTCATTAACCATCAAATAAATGTAAATTAAAACCACAATGAGATACCTATCACCTCACACCTGTCACAATGACTATTAATAAATCAACAAACACCAAGTGCTGGCAAGGATGTGGAGAAAGGGGAACACTTTTGCACTGTTGGTGGGGATGTAGATTGGTGCAGCCACTATGGAAAGCAGTATGGAGATAGTTCAAAAAGTTAAAAATGAAACTGCCTTACAACCTAGTGATTCCATTTCTGAGAATTTATCCAAATAACCCAAAACACTAATTCAAAAGAACATAAATGCCCTATGTTCATTGCAGAGTTATTTACAATTGCCAAGACATGGTAGCAGCCCAAGCATCCATCAACAGATGAATGGATAAAACAACTGTGGGACACTTACACAATGGAATACTATTCAGCCATAAAAAGAAGAATACCTTAGACTTTGCAACAGCATGGATGGATGTGAAGAACATTATGCTAAGTCAGTCAGAGAAAGACAAGCACCATATGACTTCACTTACATGTGGAATCTATTGAACAGACTGAGCTAACAAGCAAGATAGAGACAGACTCATAGGTAAAGAACAGGATGACAGCTATGGGGGTGATTAGTTGGTAAAGGGATGGAGCAAAAAGAAAAAAGGACTCATGGACATGGACAACAGAGTGATGATTTGGGGACAAAGGCATGTATGGGGGACAAGTAGAAAAATACAATGAAAAACAAAATTTAAAAATACTTCCATCAAAAACATTTCTGAAATATATTTGATATGTAATATTTTTATTCTCTATAGACAGTTATATGATGATTTCTTTATTTGAAATTTCCAAATAATTGAAATCTATGAGGAAATGAGATATTTAAGCTTAGAACTGATAGAACACAGATGCCTTATACATTTTATTTTACATTTATTTATTTGTCTTGGATTTATAGTACTTTGTAATTAAAACTAATATTAAGATGAGAAGACAAAATCAGGGGTGGGAAACAGTAGGTTAACAGATGTGAGTATACAAAGCAGTCTATTCTTATATTATTATTTATTAATTATTGTTTTTTTTCATACTAATGACTGTAAACCTACTTTTGCCTACGTCTGTATATTGATAGCTAATCACCCATTTATTGATCAAGCTGCAATTGGTTATATATGATATAAGTTTTTTTGGACACCAACCAACAGAAAGGCTAGAATACCATATACCAAGATGTTGACTAGTAATTTCCAGGTGTGACAGGGTCTTCTTTATTGTTATCTTTTATTTTGTTACCTTTAAGTTTTATATAAATACCATGCTGTTTCTTGTCATAAGATGAAATTGTGTATTTTTTTAAAAGAAGCAATTAATATGGGGAGCTATAAAAGTGATAATGACTATACATTTGATTGTGGTTACCTTTTTTCAAATATTTATGAGGAGAGAGTAACTCTTCAATGAAGGCTGTTTCCAGCTCTTGTTAACCAGCCTTTTATAGGTAAATTGAGGGCCAAAGTAATTTCATAAGCACTTGTGAAGAGCCTCTGAGTGGTTAATAAGGTTCATCCTAGAAATATGTAAATTTGGAGAGAGAGTTAATCAGAATGACAAATGCAAATGTTGAGTATACGATACAGATGTAAAGCAGCTATTGAAAAAATGTTAAATGTTTGATGAAATCAGGTCTCATTTTAGGAGTCCTTAAAGCAGGGAGATTTTATGGTGGAAAATAAGAGGAAGTTTTTGTCTTTGGGATGAAAACCATCTAGCGAAGTATGTTGGCTCTACAGAGTCCCTCAATGTTAGAACAATATAGAAAACAAGGATGATGAGGTCCCTAAATGTGCAGGAAACGGTCTCTCTTAAGCAGTCAGTTAGAAGTATTTCTTCCGCAAAAGGTTAGAATGTTGGAGATGTGTGACCACCCTGATTCAACATGTTATTTCACATAGACTGTCTTGATGTTTTGGGAGAAAACCTCCATTTCAGAGAGTTTTTCCTTGACCCATATAGTTTTCCTATGCTTAATGATAAGCACTTTAACAATCTTATCTTTTCCTCTCCTTCCCTCTTCCTTCTTCCTTTGCTGACTTCATAGCCTATGTTCCTTTATTCATTAATCTTCCTTGTGTTTCCCACCAGGTTTATATCGGGCTGCTATTGTAATACAAATAGTCACTGCTTTAAAAAAAACAGACTACCTAAAAACAAACTGTATAATTTTAGAATCATCCCTACTTCTCCCTCATATTTATGGGAACATATTGGCTTTGCTTAAGGAAAATTATTATTATTATTATTATTATTATTATTATTTTGCCTCAGACCAGTGGATTGGGAGTGCAGTTCATAACTAATGAGATGGGCTACTTTCTACAGAGCAGTTTCCCAGTGCTGTTCCTTGTTCTTAAGCCAAATGGCAAGGAAAAAAAAAAAAAACAGTAACTCTTTCATGTAATGAGGACTTCTGAGTGATCAGAAAGAGGGAATTGAACTATATTGGACTAGAACCTACAGAGTAATTTTTATTGATTTGGTAGTCGGCTTATTTTGCTTGAATTCACTGTAATTATGCACAATCAACAAATCATTAATCTAAATGATTCTTTATGCAAGTGGATCTGCCTTCAGCGAAAAGCTCTACAGGGCAGTGTAGCCCTTTTTTGTCCATTTAGATATGGTTAATATCCGGGAAGGCATTTGTTATAAAAATCGACTAGATGGCCAGGAAAGAGTTGTCCATTGCTTTTGGTTAACAAATTTTCTTTCAAGTTATAGTTGTAAGTTGTATATAAGATGTTCTATTATAGCATCTGAAATAGCTTATACAATTAGAACTACTGAAATTGACAAGCTGGAATAATAATGACCCTTGCACTTGCATACACTTTGTCTTTCTCAATAACACATGTTAAGTGCTATGTAGGCATTAGTTTTGTTATTGTTACTTATTTGCAAACTTCTTACATTGAATCTGTGAGTTAGACATTGTTAGGCCCATTTTCTAGCTGAGCAAAGTGAGGTCCAAGGTTGTATTATTCTCTAATAGTTCTAAGGCATGAGAAATCTAAGAGAAGTTGTCTGCAGGTCCCTCTGGAGGTTCCAAGGGAGAATTGTTCTTTGCCACTTCCAGCTTTTGGTGGCTGCCAGCAGTCTTTGGCTTATGGCCCTATCACCCCACTCTCTGCTTCTATCTTCATATCAACTTTTTCTCTGTGTTTGTGTGTGTGTCTTCTATTCTTCTGTTTGTGTCTTTTCTAAAATTCCTTCAATTTTTCTCCTTTATGGATACATGTGATTGTGTTAAGAGTCTACCCAGATAATCCATGATAAATTCGTTTCTGAAGCTTCTTTACCTAATCTCATCTTTTGCCAAAGAAGTTAATGTTAATAGATTCCAGAGACTGACCATGAACATATCTTTTTAAGATCATTTTGGGTATTCCACAAAGGTTACCCCACCAATAAATGGTGGAATTGAGACTAATGGAATCTGGTATCTTAATACCAAAGCCTATGTTCTTTGTAATAGCAGAGTCTTAAACCACACCTATCTCTGCTGTACAATAAACTTGGAGATTACTCAGTGTTAGTTCTAACTTTTAGAGGATAGGAAACTGAGTCCCTCAAGAAGAAATCTTTTGAGAATATTGTTAAGAAGTCATACTAACAAACATAAAAACAAAACAGAGCCACAGTTAATAGAGCAGGGTATTTTCCCATTTTTCTATAAGAAAGTAAGGGTTTTACTTGGTGTATTTCAGACTGAAAAGTTTGGGATATTATTTGGGCTAAAATAATATTTTATTTCATTATGCATTTTAATAAGCTTATTATCAGTAATATATTTAACATAAAAATTATTAGTGACATGCCCTTTAATTTAGCCTAATTGGTGCTAACTTAGTTAGATTGCATTAAATTACACCATTTAATGTAGCTATACATGGGTCAAGAAATCTATTCCAACAATTTAGGTAATTTTTCATGTTGCTGAACAGTAAAAAAATGATGTTGAGGTAGCTGAAAAATGCAATATTCCAAAATAATAATTTTCCTGGTGTGTGGTTGGAAAGAGCTTAGCACACAGAGGTGTATTCCATGTCCACTCATTTTCCCATTCTGTAACAAATAGCCAAAGTACAAATGCAGAACAATGAATTGACACTTTTAAAAGCATACCAGAGTCATTACAAAGGAGCCTTGTTCCAGCCTTCATTTCTGATTTACCGTATTAAGGTACCAATAACATTGGGGGGATGGGTTCCCATCTTTGATCTATATGTCTTCCTATTTGAATTTTAGTGGTTAGAAGATGGAAGTATGAAGTTATTGACATTTTTCCCTCAGTGGTATAAAGAAAACACAATTGACAATCGGAAAACATACACAAAAGCAAAACATTATCCGAGCCCTCTTCATTGTGCATGGTCATTAAAAGAGGACAAATAACAGGCTCATGCCTCCTGTTTTCTCAGTTCTGCCAGTAATGACATGCGTCACACATCTCCCACAGATAACTAAATTGATCCTGCAATATCACTGAAACTCATTCTAGAAGGTAATAAACATCTCCAGATATTACTTTGTAACTTGTCTCCAGAAGGAAAAATTGCCCTGGTCTTTGGGAGATCTATAATAATTCAACTTATACCTACGGGTGAATGTTCTCTTTCTTTTCAGAAGTTAAAAACACTGAGTGGAGTTGCTAAATTATCAACAAATTTGACAAGAGACTTAGAGCTTCTCCCAAAGGCATCTGTGAGGTCACAGGAGAATCAAGCTGTGGGTACCTTGTAAACTGAGCGGACACCGTGTGGTGGCAGAAGCAGCCGTCTCCGCATGGGTTTCCAGCACAGTCTAGCTTCTCTCTCTCCTCTTGAGCATTCCACAGTAAAGGCAGTAAATGGCGCATGGCTCAATTGGTTTTGCCATGGTGCATGTCTGCAACTGGAGCCTTCAGTGAATGTCCTTTTCAGTGTTTAAAAAGACACTTAGCCTGAGGGTGACAAGACAGCAGACTAGGTTAAAGAAAACGTACCTAATACCAGAGAACTAGGAAGGTGTCCCAGCAATTACCATAAGCATCAGACAGCACTGTCACTGTGGCATTCACCTTGTACACTGGAGTCTGGCTATGGACACTATGGGTAACTGCCATCACACTTCTGGGCCTCTTCCCTGAAGGAGACTGCTGAGGTGGTGTTTTTGTTCAGTTCCTGGTGCTGAGCTCTAGTGTTGCCAAACCCAACACTCCTTTGAGAAAGGAGCTCACTTACAAAAAGCTGCAGGGAGTGAACACATTTGTAGCAGCATTTTAAAGGAGAGGAAAAAAAAAACAAGTTGGGAAGGACAACCCAGGCTTAGGAAGGCCAGGGGAGAGTGTGCAGTCTGGCAGCATTCTCGCAGAGGTGCCTGTGTTTACTGAACCCTCCCACTGAATACCTTGATGAGATGAACCCATTCCCTGGTATTTAATGCTAGAATGCTTAAGGATTAGATACCTCTCACTGAGTACCATTCCTTCTAATAATAAAATTAACGTGAACATTTGGAACAAGATTTCATAACGGGCTTCATCCAAGCCTCTAAATATGCATTATCCACTTTGGAACCATACATAATTGCACAATTGCACCTGCAAATCATGTTGTTAGCTCACTAATTATTCAAATAGTAGGGACAATTCCACCATTGTGTGTGTAATTGTGTTAATTGTTAATATGGCTAGGTACAGGTGCAGCCTGACTAATTACACATACAGAAGTAGCTCCCTGGCAGCCCACCATCTTCATGCATGAGACCTCTGTCTCAGAGACAGACACAAATGGGTGACATACACAAAGCCACAGGTTATCAGTGAGGCTTAATTTGGCATGGTTTTCACTTGGGAACTGCAACATATATATTTGGGAAACAATTATGTCTTTAACTAAATTCAGCTGTTTATGCTCTTTCTTCTCTTGGGTCCTCCCCCACCCCAACAGAGAAAGGCAAGGGGCACACACACATACACACACGCAGTTATAAAGTCAGACAGTCACAGAATCACATACAAAGTACTTCATGCTGTGGCTCTACTCATATTTTCACTGATAGCTCCACTGCCTGGTGAGATTAGCTTTTAGTCAGGGGTTTTATTACTATCTTTCTCAGTCACCCATATAGTTTCAGGAATCTCATTTATCTGAACCCAATGTCAGGACATTTATGCCACTTCCAGGGTAAAATATAGACTGGAAGGTGAAATTAAGGTGATTTCTGGGACATTCTGATGGTTTATGTTGATGGGAACAAAATAAGAACTGCTACTGTAACTGTGCAAACTGAGGTTCGGACACTTGGTGCCTTTAATGTATATGACTCAACAATCAGTGTTGGAGGAAACTGTTTTTTATTAATAGGATTCCGATTTGGGGGGTGCTGAGAGCACTCCTTCTCAGCCCTCTTCTCCCATGAGACCCAGCGCTTCCTTTGCTCCCCAGAAGGCTACGAGCCAAAACCATGCCCAGAAGTTCCCCATATCCTTGTCTGCCCATCAGCAGGTCATGCAAATAGATCTCCATCCTCTCTGGAAAGTGTACTTGTGGGTTTCAGGATTACCTCTCTCAGCAGCTCTCTCCTTCCAGATTTTGGGTGCATGGTTCTCAGCCTCTATGTAGCAGCCCGGGAAATCATGCACTGTGTTACATTGTCCCAGAGGCAGGAGTTCAGTGAGGCACACATCACTGCATGGGACCCTGCCTCCAGGAGTGGGGTCCCATCCTCTGTGGGGTCTAAACCCCTGGTGGACCTGGCATCTCCTGATCCCACGAACGGCCCCACCCATGTGAGGAACAGGGTCAGAAACTCAGAACATCCAAATGCCAAAAACACAGAGAAAGAGAGAGGGCTTGCACCAAGCTGAACAGTCCCATACCAAGGGTCCCCATACCAAGAGAGCGATTTTTCTGTACATCATTTTCAGAAGCAGAAGTCTGCAGTGCAGCATTCCAGGTCACAGTTCAGCTCCAAGCATTTCTCATGTGCCCACGTGCTTGGCCTGGCGGGTTACCACAGCTCTGTCAGTTCTGCTGCTGTCTTCTCCAGACAGACTCCCAGGCAGGCATACCTTGTAGCTGTCTTCTCTGCAGACTACCACCTCTAACTTCATATCTCCCTCTTTGACTTTTGGCCTTCCCTAATTTAAATAATCAACTAGTATGTGACCTTATATCTGGCTCTTTCTAGAGTGTGTTAGTGTCTGCGATTTCTGTCAGCTCCCCAGTGTCTTTGATCCTCTTTTGGCTGCCATCTTTAGTCAGGTCAAGAGTTCCTAGTGGCTCACAGGTATCCAGGGAGGGCATCCACCCTCCCAACCTGGCTATGCCATAAGTCATTGCACATTCACACAGTCACATATATAATTTGCCCCAGGCTGCAGCCTTTTTCTTTTCAGGAAGGCATGGCCATTAATTTTCCTATGTTATGCAATGTGTCTTAATTGCTGTATTTTCTGCTCTGTGGGCACCTTGCCCTCAATCCTGCCTGAAAACAGGATTGTGGAGGTTGTTCCTCTATTATCAGGGGACCCATGTTCTGTACCCTGTTACACTGCCACATTCACGTTTCACCTTTATTGCTCATCTCTTCACCTACTTCAGCCTCCCTTCACCTTGTGGCTTGTTTCAAGGCACTGGTAAGAGTCTTCCTGGCTATTGGTAAAGTCTGATAAATTCTGAAGTCTCCTGTGTCTGTAGATCAGAAGCGGTGCATGTCTTACTCTACAGATGTACTATAGATATACCCTCGCTTTTTCAAGATAACTTAACTTCACGTATTATACCCTGTAATTCCCATAAACAAGAAGTTTTTAACCTTTGATGAATCACAGTGTATTATGAAAGTTTAATTAAAATGATGGAACTACTTCCCACAAAATTCACATAGGCATACATGCAAAATTTTGCATATGACTTCAGGCTCCTTTAGGCCCATTCATATATCCCAGGTTATTAACTCATTCCACAAATGCTCCATGTTTTAGCAACTAACAAAGTTCCCAGTTCATAGCTGAGCTTTGATTGTATGAAATACATTATATGAAGCAACACACACACACACGCGCGCACAAAGAACTTTTCGATGATAAATTCATCTTTATTTTGTCTGGAAAGATATGGTCAACATAGCTATAAATTTCTGTTATTGTTATGACTATCTGTTAGTTTCACAACAGAGTTGGTAAAGTTAAAAAAGACTATTCACAGTCAAGTAGCCATTTGATGATCTGGATTGCACCCTTGGGGAGGAGGGAAGAGAAGATGAGTTGGGAGTGGCACATGGTAAATGTTTATGTACTTGTGGAAACATAGATCGACTTGTACAAAGAATGGGGGACTCAAAGTCTGCACATGCCATGTGCACATTACACCTGAGGCCCTTGTAGTGATCAACATATATTTATTATTTTGACTCTGTGCTCTCTAAGCCTAGCTCTGAGGAACTGGCTCTCTCATGAGAATCTTTACATACCCTTCATGCTATAAGAAAAGTGGGTCATCTGTAAAAAAATTAATTAGCACTGGTTTATGAGTCCAGTACCAAAAGGAAAATGGATCACAACTAAGACAAATCAGTCTGTCAACAATATGGAAGAACCATTTTAGGGAGCATGGAGATTAGGGGCAAAGGAACCCACCCAAGTGTGGACTTGGTCTTATAGAAGAGGTGCACTCTGCATCACTGATGCATGGGGAACAGAACTGACCTGCTTCATATCCAAGTCCATGGCTCAGCATCTGTCCAATGGAACATAGGGATAATGCTAGAACTCACATTTTAGGATTATTGTGAGGATTAAATGAGATAATCCTTGTAGGGCATTTAGCATAGTACCTAGCACATATTAAGTATTTAGTAATAGTGGCTGTAATTTGTATTATTATTATCATTATTGTTATTATGGGTATTATTTCTATTGTCATCATTTGTAGCTAAAAGTATGGGCAATCAACCCTATAGTGCTGTTGCTTTCTTCCCCCTCCCCCAACCATTAGTCTGTGCCCCCTGCCATTGAATATTATTCATACCTTCTTTTTGGTATTTTCTGCAGTTTGCCCTGTAGTGTCTGCATTTATGCATTTGTTTTATCCCACCAACTAAGCTATATAACCAAATGAATTATCTGGGCTGTCATAAAAAAGTACCACAAACAAGGTGCTTAAATAACAGAAATGTATCATCTTACAGTCTGGAGGCTAGAACCTGAGATCAAGGTGTGGGCAAGATTGGTTCCTTCTAAGGACTGTGAGGGAGAGTCTGTTCTAGGCCTCACTTGGCTTGTAGATAGCCATCTAATCATTGTAGTTTCATACTCAGTTCCTCTATGCACACCTTTGCCTAAATTTTCCATTTATAAGGACAGCAGTCATACTACATCACAACCCACCTTAAATGACCTCATTATAACTAGATTATATCTGCAAAGATCCTACCAAATAAGTACACATTGTGAGTTACAGGGCATTATGACTTCAACATGAATTTGCGGGGGAAGGCAAAATTCAACACATAGCAATGATGATTAATGATATGGCATATGTTTTATATGTCCCTGAAGATCCTATAGCACTGTCTAGTGCTGTTCCTGGACTACAATAGAAGACGCAATGGCCCTGTTATTATAATGTCATTTATGTCCACAATTGGTCCAGTTGGCCAAACTGAGCCTATTCACTGTCTAAATGTGCGGTACTAATTCCTACTTCATGGGTCTTATGAGAATTATACTTTATATACATGCATATAATAGATGCTTGGTAAAGGGCAGTTGTTAATCATAAATGTTTATTGAATGAATGAATGAAAAATTATATGGAGGGGTGATTGAAACCCAGGTGTCTAGTCAAAATATGGGCCAGAAATATAGGTTTTTAAGTTCTTTGTAAATAGGGTCTCTTTTTCATTGCATTTTGTGATTTTGTGCCCAGTCCACATGTAAGGGAAAGGAATATGTGCCTTGGTTTGGAATGCTATGAAAAGTTACTCCACTTTCTAATCTGATTTTGAACAATAATCAATATTGTGGTCTTGTGTGTGTGTGTGTTTGAGCAATCCAAATTGTGTCTTTGAGATTGTGATACTTAATATTTGGATAGACAGTCATTTCATTATCTTTCTAAGCTGAAATATGTTTACTAAATTTTATAAATTTGTGTCATTTTGTAAAACAAAATAAAACAAAAGCCCCTTCTAATAACAATGTTTCATAGACTGACCACAATGTTCAGTAGTTAGGAAGCAGAAGATGGACACTTGTTTGGAGACTAGGAAAATTATAAGTTCATAATGACATAGTTCTTAATTATAGATTCAATTCATTATCATAAGAGTGTCAAACTCAAACTTATATTTTCTTTTGCCTGCTTGTGGCAACATTGCAAAAATGGATTCATGTACATTATTTGCTATTTGGTTGAAATATATTGGAAAATCAGTTGGGTGGCCAAAAAAGCCAAGGTCATAAGCACCAGTTTTTAACATCTTGTCAATTGTTGTAAATCACAGAGATATAGATACATGTAGTTGTCATGTTGAAAGTAATTAAAAGATGTTGAATCTCTAACCACTACAATTAGATTGTCATCGGTAAAGAGACTCTAGAGCTGGGGAGTTATATTGATTTGAGAAGAGGGATTTGTGAACTTTCTGCTATCTTGTCCTTCAACAACTATAGCAGACACCTTTGAAGATGTAGTGGCACATTTAGTGGAAGAAAAAAAATCCATATTCTAGTTAAGGGTACTTTGTTCATTTTCAGCTTCTAGGTTCTAACATCGGTCTTCTTAGTAAATGGCTAAATTGTCATTTCTATTATCTAAAATTTGATGTATCTGCTCTGGCTGGTGTGGCTCAGTGGATTGAGCACTGGCCTGACAATCAAAGGGTCGCTAGTTCGATTCCCAGTCAGGGCACATGCCTGAGTTGTGGGCCGGGTCCCCAGTAGAGGGCGTGCGAGTGGAAACCATACATTAATGCTTCTCTCCCTATCCCTCATTCCCCTTCTCTAAAAATAAATAAACAAACAAACAAAAAAAACAAATAAATCTAAAATTTGATGCATCTCTCCCTGTAAAGCGCAGCCTCACTACTTGTGGCAGCACATTCTATCTAGTTTAGATATCATGGAAAAATCATTTGCGGGTAGGAGGAGAAGGACATTAGTGACTATATTTTGTCAGAACTTTTCGCAGGCAGCGATTGGTTTCATACTCACTCTAAAGCAGTTATAGAATTGTGTGTAAAATGAACATTAAACAGACTTTTGAAATAAAAATGAAGCAGGAACTCTGTCCCTTCCATTAGGTTTTCTGTTCTCAGCAGTTCCACAAAGCGACATATCAAGAACTATCTGCGTGGATTCATATTAATTCAATATCTGTGTGATTGCAGAATCAAAGGGCCATTGCTATTTATATCTGGAGCCTAAACCAGCATTCTCTGTGCAGAGTTGACCCACCTTTCACAATGTCCTACTCCTGTTCTCACCACCTTCTTCTGTATGCTTGGGTAGTCATATTTTGAAATTTCCCCAGGCCCAGTTTGTCATGCAGTCACATTTCTTATCACATCTGAAGGAAGATGTGCTTTGCATGGTAATGAGGCCTTCTTTGTTTCAGCTCCTGCATTGCTCTCACTAATTTCCATCATTCCTGCAGTCTGAGGGCTAATGCTGCCATGGTGTATTTCCCACTAGAACTACTGAATAATAATATTTTCCATATTCTATGAAATGATTATTATTTGGTTCAGTTTTCAATTGCTTTAAAGTGTATCCTAAGAATGGGTTGCCTCTACAGAGAGATAGTCTGTAAAAACAAAACAAGTAAACAAACAAACAATAAAACCCAACCGTGCACATGCCTTATCTCAGAAAGTTAAGACTCTAATCCTGCAGTCCTTTTCTAGGCGCCAAGAAATGAGTGGGAACTTGATGCAGTACAGGGATGGTTTGGTTGAATTTTCTATTTTCCCATTTATTTTCCTAGTAGCTAATCATACCACCAATCCAACAGAATCTGTGTCCTTCAAATAAGGATATAAATACTGGTTATTGCCAAATGCGATTATTTCACCATAGTACTCCACAGGGTTAAGAATCATGGTTAAATAGGTTTGTATATAATATAGGAACCTGCATAGACCACAGAAAAAATCAGACCCCTTCATTTCATAATGGGGAGACAACGGTTTAGAGAACAGAGGTGATTCGCCAAAGACACACAGCTAGGTAAAATAAACTTGATGAAAAATGGCCCCCAAATACCAGAATATATAAGGAAGAGTGGTTCAAATGATGTATTTTGAGGCTATGACATGGTACCTTGACAAAATGAAGATGGTCTAAGAGTCCAACCCTTACTAGATGTTCTGGATGAAACCATAACACACCCTTCTAAAAAAAAATCACTTACTTTCAGTCATATTGATTATCTGTAAAATCAGTCTATTCTATCACCAGTCACAGTCCTATTTTGGGAAGCTCTGCAAAATGAGATATATGTTCTTCAAATCTTTTCATTTTATAGGTGGAAAACCTAAGAGAAAGAGATCTAGAGATAAGAGTAGAACCAGGGTCTTCTAAACTCAGCTGCAGGGTTCATTCCCATTGACCACCTTTTTCCTCCCATGGTAAACCATACATTTTTAAAACACACTCTCTGTTGTTGGTAGAATTAGTCAGACTCAGTATGAGGTGTGTTCATTGCCTGACCTAAAGCTTAGAAAACAGAAATATAGAAGTACAAGTTTATTGACATGTTCAATTGACCAGACAGTGGAACCAGTTGTCAAAAGGTTAGCTGGGCCATGGTCAAGAAGAAAGATACATTTCAAATGTGACTGGGCTACAAGGCATATTCACTTTAAAAGTTTTTGATGTTAATACCAGAAAGAGTATTTTTTTTTCCTCTTATTAGAATAGAATAAACAAGTCAATGCTGAATCCCTTAGTGAGAACTGATGAAAAATGTAGTCTGAAAAATTTGGCTTTGAAATCCCCTTAGGGAGGACTCATTTTCCCATTAGATTATCAGTTGTAGTCCATTGGCTATTTATTCTATATATGTTCTTCCATACATATTTCATATTTGCAGAGAGAAACACTAAAGTTTCAAATACAGAATTCCATAGTAGGTCAATTAAATCTTTTTAAACATTCACTCCTGAATTACTTGTTTTTTTATTGTTGTTCAAGTACAGGTGTCTCCATTTTCCCACTACCACTTTCCCCCATACCACCCATCCCTACCTCCCACCCTCAATCCTACCCCACTTTGGCTTTCTGCATGGATCCTTTATACATGTTCCTTGATGACCCTTACCCTTCTTTGAATTACTTGTCTTTATAAAACAGGCTCAACATAGTCTTACCTTCCAGTTTGATTTAATTTGTTCTTTACGGTATCCCCCTTATCCACTGAGAATGCATTCCAAGAACCCCAATGGATGCCTGAAACTGTGGATAGTAATGTACTCTGAATAAGATACTTTTTTTTCCTATACATAAATACTGATGATAAAGTTTAATTTATAAAGTAGGCATAGTAAGAGATTAACATCAATAATTAATAATAAAATAGAACAGTTATAATAAACTGTAATAAAAGTTTTGTGATATAGTTTCCTATTTCTCTCTCTCAAAACATTGTACTTTGTGACCTTTTTTGTTCTTGTACTGATGGCAGGTGACAAAATGCCTACAAATGTGTATCTACTTGATGAAATGAAGTGAGTTGAATGATGTAGGCATTTTGACCTAGTGTTAAGGTACTATTACACTTCAGCATCATTAGTAAGTAAAATAAGGGTAACTTGAACATAAGCACTTTGATACTGTGGCAGGCTAACTGGTGAACAACATGGCTACTAAGTGACTAACAGGTGGGTAGCATATACAACATGGATATGCTAGAAAAAGGTGTGATACATGTCCCAGGCTGGAGAGAGTAGGCTGGTATGAGATTTCATCACACTACTCCAAACGGCGTGCAATTTAAAACTTACAAATTGTTTATTTCTTGAATTTTCCATGGAATGTGTTTGCGCCATGTTAACAGCAGGTAATTAAAACCACAAAAAAGAAAACCATGGCTGAGGGGGGACAAGTGCAGAAAAATGAAAGGTATCAAATCCTCTCATGGCTATTTTAATCAATTTCTCTTTGAGATATTATGAAATAGCCTATTGAACTGAACATTTATACTTTGTATAGTTTAATTTGTAGTGATTATATTAGCCATAGTAGTTGTGAATGCAAATAAATGATCATGATATCTTGTTTATCCTACAGAGCTACATTTATTATAACCTGATGCTTATTAGAGCAATGGAGAAATTGGGCTCATTGAAATGAAACATATTTTCATGTTCACTACATTATGTTATATAAGCATAACAAAGAAGTTTTGTAAAGTGAAAATAATATATAATGCAACTTATTTTTAATAGGGGCTACTACATACTTTACATTTTAATTTTTTTTTATTTTTTATTTTAGAGAGAGAGGAAGGGAGAAAGAAAGAAAGGGAGAGAAATATCCATGTGAGAGAAACACTGATTGGTTCCCTTCTGTACAACCCCCAACCAGGGACTTAACCTACAATCCAGGCATGTGCCCTGACCAAGAATTGACCTGATAACCTTTTGGTTTTCAGGATAAGGCTCAACTAACTGAACCACACTGGCCAGGGCCATACCTTATTTTTTAATAATATAATTGAGAATGTCTTATACAGTAGTTAGGAATACAAGTTTGAAGTCATACAGATTATAGTTTTCTATCTTGGATTTATAACATATTAACCGTGTGACCTTGGCAAATTACTTATCCTCTCTGACCCTCACTTTTATCATTTAAAAATGGGTATAATAATGCTTACATCATAATATTGTCATGGAGATTTAGTAAGATAAAGGATAAGCCTGACCCATTGTAACTGGTCAACAAGCATTTCTATAAACAATAGAACTTTATATGACCATTTTAATACTAAAGGTATAACACCAAAAGACTTTGTTGACATGTGCATCTTACTTTTAACTCAGTATACTGTTAAGCTTTGAAAATAATTATGTAAAATGCCAATGATAGCGTGTCTGCCTATAGTACTTGTTGTGCCTTGGAAGCAACTGCCACCAAGTGTTCACTCTAGAGTCTAGGTGCACTAGGCCCAGAGGTTGCTGTTAGGTGCTGGTTTGGATGATGGGATATATAGCACAATGTCTAATCAAGGAACCCAATTGAAACTGATAATTTCCCCTTTGGTGTGCCTTTTCCTTCCATTTAAGGGCTGGATTTTGGGACTGCTTTAGTAAAACTGGGTGCGTAAGTAAAAGGTAAAAGAAAGGAAGGGGAGAGGAAATTCCTTAAATTTTCAGAAATACCACTTAGCATGCCAAGTTTCATTTCTGAAATTAACACTATTATAAGGGAGGTAGGGATAGATCATTTAGGGAAACGGAACATTTGCAACTGCTCTAATATATATCTCTCCAGAATTTAACAAATACTATTATTTTCTGCACTTAAATCATAATTTTCAAAATGGCTTTATTCACCAAACTCTCTCTTCTCAATACTTCTAATTTGCTAGTGTTACATTTCCTCATTGCTTTACTTTGATTGGCTCAGTTGTTTAGAGTGTACATGGTGCTATGGAAGCCAAGGCAATGACCATGACCCCCTTTGCGCCAGGAAACCTCAACATGCTCTATGGCCAAAGAATCCAAGTAGGAGTTCCAGCTTATTGCTTAACACACCTAGCTGGAGGCAAAGCTAGGTTCTGACTTCCTGATGATACAACCTTTTGTGGTGATGGTGGAGGAAAGTAGGGCGTGCACTGCTGAGCAACTGAAGAGCTAGCATATCAAAAAGATGCTAGACTTTGTCTCTCTTTTTATGTGTCTTCTGTTCTTGTTTCCACAATGCTTTTTCAGACACCTTTTCATCACAGTTTTAACAGCCACCATTTATCACACTATTTAATATTTTAAGAGATATTTCTTTTAGTTGAGTGTAACCATGGCTCTTGAACTTAATTCATTCCAGAAAAATGCTCAAGAAGTGATTTGTTCAAAACATGAATCTCCTTTGTTTGTTGTCTGAGAGAAGTGTGATTGATCATACAGTTATCAGCATGAAGAGGTTGTTGGGTAGAGAATCGAGACCTGAAGTTTTGTTAGACAGTTGAGACATTTTTCATATGAACAACTTGGTCTAGAACCAAATTGTTTGAGAATAAAGACTTTCAAGAACCAAGGTTTGACTGTATTTGTTTTCAAGGGTAAGACAGGTCACAACTCAGCTTATCTCACTTCCTAACAGAATACAGAGGAGGCTGTGCAGGTAGATCTATTAGCTCTTCCAGTAGAAGAATCTTGATTAGAGCTACTTGAGTAGATTAAATTGAAGTAAATCAAATTGAATTGAATCAAATGGAATTATGAAGTAATAAGTCCTTTGTCATGAGTGTTCTGTAAGCTGTGGTTATATAATATAACTTCCAAAAATTTGGCCTTTTCAGTAAAGTGGACCAGAATTTATTCCCAGGCCTTCCATTCACATGCTTGTATGATCTTAGGCAAATTATTTCACCTCTCTGCAATTCATTTGTCCTCATATTTAAAATGGGCCTCATATTATAAGGTTGGAGCTTATAACCCTCAGAGTCCTTTCTCTGTTGAGAGTGTATCATGAGCCCTGGCTTATTAGCTCAGTTGGTTAGAGCTTTGTCCTTATATGCCAAAGTTGCAAATTTGATCTCCAGTCTAGGTATATACAAAAATCAACCAATTAATGCATAAATAAGTGGAACAACAAATCAATCAATGTTTCTCTCCCTCTCTCTTTCTCTCAAATCAACTTAAAATTAAAAAAAGAGTGTATCACAAGGCTAGTGTATACATTGTAGGAGAATAAACCAGTAGCATTAGCTTTTCATGTGACAGATAGCACATTTATCATTAGAGAGTTATTTCATTTATCACCTAGTCCTTCTCCTCCCTTCCCTCCATTAGATTTACCAGATCACAGTCAGAGTTTTAATGTTTTGGACCAAACGTCGCTACTATACCTGTAATGGTTGTCAGAGGCAGTTCTTTTTCAGAGTTCTTTTTCATCTTATTCTAAGTAACCAAATTTCAAGAAGGAAAGGTGCCCACACCAGTTCTAGTTGTCTGTTTCCTCTTTCTTTGAATAAAGCAATAAAAGGAGAAGGTTATGTTGTGTAGAGTGAGGAAGTGTCTTTCTCCATTCTAGCCTTGGCATGACACCAGTAAGCTCATTTCACCACAAATCCATGACTTCTAAAATCAACATTGACTGTGGATATTCATGGGAGGACAGTTTTCCAGCATATTTGGACTGCCAATGGAACTGTACATATTTTAATTAAATGTCAAATTGCCAAGAAACAAAAGATAAAGGAGGAATCAAGCACTGAAGTATCAAGGTTCTGACCTCAATGTGGAACCTGAGTCCTTAGTGCTTAACAACCTTGGAGGCCTATCTGGAGGAAAGAGTTGGTCTACCAGTGACCACAGCAGATATCTTCAAAACACAGACTCTGAGTCATGGTTGTACACATGATGTTATTTCAACATGCTCTTTTTCCTCTTTGCAGTTTTTGACATACCATTTTGTGGGTCTCTTTTTAGACCATCAGTGCTTTTTGTCTTTAATATTGATAGTCAGTTTGGAATTTGTGATAACATTGTTTGCCCTGTAACAGAGATAATTATCCTCTCATGTTAGATGTGAACCTTCATTAAATTTTATGACCTTGGCTCCTGAATCCCTAAGGCTTTAGTGGGAACTCTGTAAGCCTATGGTTTATAGACCAACAGTATGAAATAATGGAAGACATACTGGATTGAGTAGCTGAAATCCCAGGGTTTAATTTCACTACTAAGACTTAGTCTTCACCATAAAAGTTCAGACAAGTAATGTGACCTTTTCAAATTTCAGTTTTTAAGACTTAAAAATGAAGCTCATTCTGTCTTCTTTACTTACTTCACAGGAATTTTGTGGAGAAGGGATGATAAAGGTGGGGGCAGAGGGAACATGGAGTAGAGAGGATGTAAAAAGATTCTGTAACCTATAAGGACTCTAAATTTGAGGGGTTACATTTGTAAGCATTGATCTAAGTAGTGATAATAATACAGAGATTTTTAATATCACCCTCATACAAATGTCCTCATTCCCTTTAGTATTCATATACCACCAGGGTGCTGTTTTAAGAGTTTTGAATTAAGGTGTTAATATCTTTTCATTAAGGATTTAGGAAATCTCACTTGGAGTTAAGTGATCTTTTATAGAGAAGATAAACTGAGGATGTTAAAAATGCTAATTGGAAAGCTGATCATAACAAAATAGATAGTTGATGCTGCTTAAAAACATTGTAGCATCCTGATAAGGTATCACATTTTCTTTTTGAGCATGAATTGTAAACCAAAGGCAGAACATTTAGAAAATGTATTTTTTAACTACACCTAAGTGCTAGACTAGATAATTTCAAGATCAGCGTTATCATAATAAAATTTTACTTACATTACACCCTTAGCCCAGAGCTTTCCAGGTACCCTACTAAATTTACACTAAATATTAGTAATTTCATCATTTTTAAAAGATTTTATTTATTTTATTTTTAGACAGAGGGTAAGGGAGAGAGAAAGAGAGGGAGAGAAACAATGTGTGGTTACCTCTTTCACGCCCCCTACTGGGGACCTGGCCTGCAACCCAGGTATGTGCCCTGACTGGGGAATCGAACCCGTGACCCTTAGGTTCGTAGACCGACACTCAATCCACTGAGTTACACCAGCTAGGGAAATAATTTCATCATTTATATTGGTATATTATTTTAAATTTTAAAAGTTTCTCTTTATATGATAATCCATTTGAATGAAGAAAGACTCTCAAATTGATTCTAAAGATATTCAAATTAACACTTTATATTGTAATTATAATGATTAGTTTATTCATCTTGATTTGGGAGCTTTTAGAGTTTCCAGCTATATGTGTTTACTACAAATTGTATTGTTGGTGCTTGTGGCATCAGTGAGAATAAATGGAAGACATGGAGCCTCTGAGGGCCACTGGAGGGAAGTTACAAATCTCCTAATATATATCAGTGTCTCTTTGCGTCTGTTTCTGATGTGGTCCAACAGCAGGTCAATATTCTTAGGTAAAGAAAGGCTTCCTAAGAGTGAACAACAGTCACTGAAAGTAAATTAATGAAGGCCAATGACTGTTGATCTTTTTGACAAGAGGCAATTCTTGCTGCCAACATTTAGAGACCACTAGAAGTGGTCACCATTGGAAACCAGGTTTTGACTTTCTGCCCTGGGCTGCCAAAAGCATCACAGTAGAAAATGCAAAAGTAAGTTGAACTTTGAATTGTAATTTCAATAACTGCCCAGTGAAATGGATTCATGCTCCAGCACTTCACCTTTGAGGTTTTGAGCTGATTTGCATAAGATAAATATTTGTGTGATCTGACAGGTGAAAAGGTCACAGGCACACTTGGTGTCTGATGGTCTCAGTATATTACCAAATCTTGATTAAAAAAAGAAGATTTTGGAAATATGGGATTTTTCAAAATAATGGCATTTCAAACAAGCCATTTTTACATGTTTTGGCTTCAAGTTTATTGATTTAGACAAGTATAAATTATATTTTCAATATTATCCAGCAGTAACCTCTAACAACAAGATGCTCTCACATGACTGAGGCACTTTGGCCTTTTTTTTTTTAATTGAAATCTAATTGTCATTGTGGTCTTCCTGATGTTCAAAATTAAACTGTCCACATTTTAATGCTTCCATTGAAGTTCTAAAACATATTATATTTCTGTTTTATTTTGAAAATATTTTCTGGAATGGTTTTTTAATTCTGTACATCATGGGAACTCTGTAGCTGTGAAATGTATAGTTTTTCATTTTAGATTAGATATGTCTATTAAAGATCAGATAATGAACACAAGTTAAAGTTTTGAAATTAATTTGCTTTGGGCAACAGATTGATAGACTTGAGCCACTTTACAGATTAAATTCTAGGTCATCCCTTTGTTCTACATCAGGAGAAACTGTAACGTGCCTAAAGTCATACAGTTCCACAGTTACTACCTATTTGAATCCTTTCTCTTATTCAAAGTTAAGGTCAGGTCTCACTCCCTTGTCTCACCACCATTCATTGACAGCTTTCTCTTTCTCAATTTCCTATTATAGTTATTGTCAAAACCATTCATCTACCTTTTAAAAGTAGAATCACCACACATTTTTGGATTTCTAGAATAGTCCTGATTTGCAATAATCACTTTAATTCTCCCCATATTTTATATTCTGGCAATTGCTGCATTTGGCCATATAAGTCATGTGACCCAAACTGGTACCCATATCCACTCAAAGAAAAATCCTCCTTCTCTCCATGTGCCTGATTCAGGGATCAGAAAATGTGTGCCAACTTTCATTTCCACTTACTCATTTAAGTATATAGGCCTTGTTTACTCATCTATAGTAGATATTCCCTGCGGACATTTATTCTTTATCTTCTACTGAATTTCCCATAATGCTTAGTACAGAAAACTGTGCATAGTGGGGTACGATTTATATTTTCCATCTTGGAAAATTTTCTTAACATGAACAAAATTTCCAAGCTCCAGGTTTTAAAGTACTCCCAACACATTCATTCAGTCAGGAATAAGTACAGTTATTTCCATTTTCACTGAGTTTATTTTATTTGTATCAGTAATGTGTTGTAACTATATCTGGAATTATGAAAATCTGTCAGGTGCCTGTTTATCCTGTGTACTTTCGCAGCTAAGAAATAATAAATCACTTGTTTTCATGTGGATGTAACACATGTTAGGATCATTTCTGTCGTACATATGCAGTCCATGTTAATTGGCATAAACCATTGGACTCCATGAGCCATAGTATACCACGGTACACCATGCATCCTTCCCTCTTTGTTATTTAGTGTACGATACAATGTGTTCAAGACACTTCACAAAGTGGGTCCACACTTAATAAATGCCACAGACTTTCTTTTTGACACTATGTCAAATGTTTGACCTTGTAGAGTGATTTGATGGGAAAGTGCCATGCCCTTCCATGAGTCAAGTGTTTTAAGAGTGTCCCATAAATGCTGAGTAGATGGGGCCTTGGGATCATCTCTCCAGCTAACTGGAGATGCTAAGTAAGGCCAAGGGGAAGTTTAATACTCAGGAACTTCTTGTATTTGTTCTATTGATTTTTCTGCGAACAACAACAAAAATGTATCAAATTGTGGTGTTTTCAAATAAAGGCATCGGGAATAAACTCTAATTTTATAGAATTATTTCCTAGATACACATGCAGGTGAATTGGGGGATAGGTTGGATGTAGCAGTAGATAGGTAAAAATGTCAGGTCACTTAACAAAGCAGGAAGGGCAAAGGGTAGGGTTGTAAATCCTTATTTATAATTAAACAAAGTGGTAAATTTAGCAACTTTCCATTCTCAAATATTAGACCATCTTCATGGTAATCAAACTGTTACTCTAACACAGTTTGCTTATCGGGAGACAGATTTGAGACTGTGACCTGAAAATGGAAAATATCTTTCAATTTATTTAATTTCAAATAGGTCAGAAAACCGATAGCTATGTGACATATTTTTTAAAGCAAAGTCAGACACCTACATTGACCTCCTATTTACATTTCTTTCAGAGGAAAAAATCACACTAAAGCTGTCAAAAAATTTCACAGCAGACAAATTAATTGGTTTTACAGTATTTGAATGGAGAATTTGTCAAATTAAACATGTCTTGATAGTTAATAGTTTCATTTAGAGCTAGAAAGGTATTGGCTTATTTGTTACTGAATTAAAAACATGGCAAACATTTTGTATTAAGAAGTTTTAATGTGTTTAAAATCCTCATTAGGGATTAATGGAGATGCTTTCTTAGCATAGCTCATCATTAATTTGAGGCTAAACAGTTATTTCTGTATTTCAATCTCAGTGTTGTTTCCTAACATATTTTTTAACTTCTCTTTAATTAGATCTTGTATTTGAGTTTGGTCTCTATATCGTTGGAGATGTAGAATTAATTAATGTGATGTATAATCTAATGGAAGTGAGTTATTCTTAGCTATCATTTCATTTTAGTGAGCAGTTAAGCCACATGTAAGTAGGAGAAGCTCCTACTTAACAGATTTAAGAAGTATAGAAAAATGTGAACTTCCCTGAATATGTTTAGCACTGTCACTTGGCACTAAGAGATAAAATTGTTTTAATTGGAGTTATAAGTAATAGGGGAGCTGGCCAGAATTCAGTTCCCAAGCACATAGCTTGCTCTTTAGAATAATCACTGTCAAAGAAGAGCAATTGTAAATCTGTTTCTGTGGAATTGCAGTGTCATCCACTGGCAATTAAAATCATCTTACGTGCGGGGTATAGAGACTCAAAGAAGGCACCAAATTCGTTAGGGGTTAGTCTGAAAGTGGATCCACTTTCTATTGAGTATATTCTGTTGTAGCATTTTGATTGAGAGTATGAATGGGCACAATTTATAAAGTTTGTTCCACTTACACTGCTTTAAGTAAAATTTAGCTAGTAGAAAGTCAAACTGAAGTTTGTTTGTTTTTTTGTATTAAAGCAGACATTTAAGTCACTACCTATATATTTAGAAGAAGACTGAAGTAGTTTCTTTAGGTTGAGGGACTGCGAATGTCAAGGACATACCTTTCTTCTATAAAAGACTTTCAAAAAAAGAGCCAAATATACATATTTTGTATACATGTACATATACAGAGATACATATATTTATAAAAGGCTCCTTTATAAATAGGGTTACAGTACTTAAAAACGCCAGAATATACCTGAGGCAATGTCTTCAGAAACTACCAGTAAATCTGGAACTCCCACTTCAGCGCCCCTACCATAAGTCCTTGTATCTTTAGAAACCATAAATACTTTGAAGAATATGTGAAAGGTTTATTTAAAAGATAATAATATTTTAAAATGTTTCATGCTAAAAATCACATAGTAAGTATGTAAGACATTTGCTTAAATAAACAATATATTTTAAAATATTTTATTTATTCATTTCCAGAGAGTGGAAGGGAGGGAGAAAGGGAGAGAAACATCAATGTGTGGTTGCCTCTCACATGCTCCCTACTGGGAGCCTGACCTCCAACCCAGGCATGTGTCCTGTCCAGAAATCGAACCCATGACCCTTTGGGTCTCAGGCCAGTGCTCAATCCACTGAGCCACACCAGCCAGGGTTAAATAAACAATATTTAAATGATTAAAAATAGCTCTTCTTTAATCAATTTGGAAACTACTTCCAATGTCATATAGGAATGCTCTCTCTCAGGAAGATATGGGTTAATCGAGTTCTCTGTTTCTCCAGAGAGAGAGTTGAATTCCTCTAGCCCCAAAGAAGAAATCTTTAAGTCCTGGGGTCATATTTGACCCTGGGCACAATTTCATCTCCTTTTGAATGATATTATGGGATTCACCACTGTGGGATCCCAGGAAATCATTAATCCTACTCTTGGACTCTCTGCTTCTTCCATTCAGAATGAAGCCTCTTATAATTAGAGCAGTTGGAGAACTACAAACTGTTTAATTAGCTAATCATTGTTTGAAAGAGCTATAACTACTACTGGAGAGCAGAGTGTCACCTCCTCCTAAATCACCAGAGCTACTTGGACTCCAACTCTCACTTTTCCCGTGCCTCCTTCCTGCTTTGTCTCCATACTCGCAATATATACAGCATTTCCTTCTGTGTTTCAGATTGTAGCTAGCTACCTCTTTCTCTTTCTCCCTTAAACATTGTCAAGTAGATTTGTTATACTTCCCTAGCAAATTAATGGTCTTGTTCTTGAAGACAACTATTTCCTACCTTCCCATTCTCCTCATATTTCCAAAAACCACCTCCCATTCTCAGCTGATGACCTTGCCACATTCTTTATAGAGAAAAGTAGATAAAATCAGACAAGTACCACCTCATCTTTTCGTTTTTTATTTGTCCATCCCAACTTCTTATGTGCCTAGGTACTCTGGCTTCCTTTCTGTTACAGTAGAAGTAGTATCCAGAAATATCCGTGTTCTTATTTCAGGCCAACCTCTCCAATTGTGTCTCAATCCACTCTCCACCTTCTCAATGATATTGCTTTTACCATCACCCACTTTCTCTTTTGCAACATTTTAACCCTCTCCACTGAGGTATACCCATTGGTATATAATTATGCCTTAATATCACCCCTCTTAAAAAACAAAGAAAAATTCTTGATCTCAACATCACTGCTTCCTATCACCCATTTCATTGTTCTCTTACACAGTAAAGGTTTTTTATTCAGTCTCTCCATTAACACCTCTCACTCTCTCTTCAGCACACTCCACTCAAGTTTGCATTCACTGCATGTCACTGAAACAACTCTTACCAAGTTTATCAATGACCTTAGATCTTGCCAAACCCAATGACCAATTCTGCATCCATATCTTAATGGCCACTTTTTCCCTGAAGCACTTTGTTCTACAGGTTTCTAGGACACTATGCTTACCTGATTTTCTTCCTGCCTTTTTAGACACTAAGAATTCATGTGCAACTTTTGAATACATGACATAAGATAGATAATATGTTATGCTCTCTGGAATGTGGACTCCTAGCAAGAGGTACTTATAAATGGTCTTTTGATTCAGATTCATCTTAGGATGACTAAGGCATGAAACCAATTTTATAGATTAGGACCATAGTACATGCATGTTACATGTTTTATATGCCTTTTCATGTAATATTTGTCTTCTTAATTATGTTTGCATTGCTTAGTATAAAAATTAGTTTTCTTTTCCCATGCATTAAAAAACCATCCATAGGGGAAGAGAGAATGTCCCTGGGATTTGACAATCAGCATTAATAATCCACAATGAAAATAATTAATGCATAGGAGATAGAGAATTGAATGTTGAGAAGTAGAAACCAAGATAGAACAAAAAGTATATATAATACAATAGAATAAATATAAAATCACAAAATCTAAGAGATACCTCAGAGATCATCTTGCCTGGCAACCGGTCCAATGTGAATGTACTATTATTCTGTGGCAAGACGGGAAATGTGAAAACAATGACATGTGTTAGCATATTTAAATTTACCATAAGTTTGCTGTCATATTTGAAAAGGAAGTCCTTCTTACTTTTTGTGTGTTATTTTTGTAATACCTTTTATGACAAAATAAAAAATTAATAATCATATATAAATCCCCTATTGTTTTTATACAACTCTGTGAAATGCAAAACATTGGGAATTTTTAATATACTCCCATGCCTTCGCTGTATAAAATGAAGAGTGATGAAGTGAATTGTCCACAATCACACAGTTAATTCACAGTAGAGCATGTACATGAAACTACTGTTTCCTGACTATGTTTTTCTTTTCACTACTTTATTACATTATATTTACATGAAAGTGAGATCACTGCTTTTTGCACTTGTTTTGTTGCTCTATACTATGAGATTTTACTATGATCATGGAACAGTCAGGTGCATCTGAAAATTCTAAAATCTCTAATATTTAATCTTTAATTGTCAAATTTCAAAAGTAAACTTGCTTCCTGATATATTTTTTATGTATATTTAGATCATACATGTTAGCCTTGTTAATGGTGAGTATCTATAGAGTTCAGAAATTACCTTACTTCAATTTCACATCTGTATTTTTACGGTGTTGTTCTAGAAGAGATTATAGGGCTGTACACAAGATAGGTATTAATGTTAATGGAAGCACAATGAGAAATGATTTAGTACAATCAATATTTTAATCTTTTTATTTTTTATTATTTGCATATTTTATTGATTATGCTATTGCAGTTGTCATATTTTTTCTCCCCTTTCTCCCCTCCATTCTGTACCCAATCCCATCATCCCCATGTCAACATTTTCCCACCACCAATTTCCCCAGCCCCACAACTCCCTACTCCGCACCCTCAATCCTTCCCCCATTTAGCTTTGTTGATGGGTCCTTTATACATGTTCCTTGATACCCTTCCCCTCTTTTTCCCCTGTCATCCCCCTTTCTCCTCCCCTCTGGTTATTCACATTTTGTTTTTTTATTTCAATGTTTCTGGTTATATTTTGCTTGTTTGTTTATTTTGTTGATTAGGTTCCACTTATAGGTGAGATCATATGTTACCTGTCTTTCAACACCTGGTTTATTTAGCTTAGCATAATGTTCTCCAGGTCCATCCATGCTGTCACGAAGGGTAGTAGCTCTTTCTTTCTTTCTGCTGCTTATCATTCCATTGTGTAAATGTACCATACCTTTTTAATTGACTCGTTTACTGTTGGACACTTAGGTTGCTTCCAATTCTTGGCTAATGTAAATTGTGCTGCTATGAACATTGGGGTGCATAAGTTCTTTTGAATTGGTGTTTCAGAATTGTTAGGGTATAATCCCAGTAGTGGAATTGCTGGGTCAAAAGGCAGTTCCATTTTTAGCTTTTTGAGGAAATTCCAAACTGTTTTCCATAGTGGTTGTAACACTCTGCATTCCCA
Source organism: Mormoops blainvillei (assembly GCA_004026545.1). NCBI lineage: Eukaryota > Metazoa > Chordata > Mammalia > Chiroptera > Mormoopidae > Mormoops > Mormoops blainvillei. Next base: position 28,385 of record PVJD01013649.1, read on the forward strand.
CCAACAGTGCACTAGGGTTCCCTTTTCTCCACATCCTCAACATGGATATTGATTTGTTTATGATGGTCATTCTGGCTGGTGTGAAGTGGTATCTCAATGTGTTTTTAATTTGTATCTCTCTGATGGCTAGTGATGCTGAGCATCCTTTCATGTATCTCTAGGCCCTGTGTACGTTCTCCTTGGATAAGTGTCTGTTCAGTTCCTGCCCATTTTTTAATTGGGTCGTTTGTCTTCCTGGTATGGAGGCATGTGAGTTCTTTATATATTTTGGAGATTAAAACCTTGTCTGAGGTATCATTGGAAAATATATTTTCCCATACAGTTGGCTCCCTTTTCATTTTGCCAATGTTATCTTTAGCCGTGCAGAAGCTACTTATTTTGGTGAAGTTCCATTTATTTATTCTTTCTTTTATGTCCCTTACTCTAGGGGACATATCAGTGAAAATATTGCTATGTGGAATATCTGAGATTTTCCTGTCTATGTTCTCCTCTAGGAATTTTATAGTGTCATGACCTATATTTAAGTCTTTTATCCACCTTGAGTTTATTTTTGTGTGTGATGTAAGTTGGTGGTCAGATTTATTTTTTTCCATGTAGCTATCCAGATCTCCCAACACCGTTGGTTGAAGAGGATATTTTCACTCCGTTTTATGTTTCTGCCACCTTCGTCAAACTTTAATTGACCATAGAGTCATGGGTCAATTTCTGGGCTCTCTATTCTGTTCCATTGATCTATGTGTCTGTTCTTATGGAAGTACCAGACTGTTTCGATTACAGTGACCCTATGATATATTTGATATCAGATATTGTGGTCCCTCCTAATTTGTTCCTCTTTCTCAAAATTGCTGCAGTTATTTGGGTTTGTTTATGATTCCATATAAATTTTTGCAATTTTGTTCTATACCTGTGAAATATATCATTGGTATTTTAATAGGGATAGCATTGAATCTATAAATTGCTTTGGGTAGTATGGACATTTTGATGTTAATTCTCCCAATATGTGAACACACTATATGCTTCCATTCATTTGTGTTTTCCTTAATTTCTTTCTTCAGTGTTGTGCAGTTTTCTGAGTACAGGTCTTTAACCTCCTTGGTTAAGCTTATTCCTAGGTACTTTATTTTACTTGTTGCTTTAGTAAATGGGACTTTTTCCTTGATTTCTGATTCTCATATTTCATCATTGGTGTACAAAAATGATTTTGATTTCTGAATATTGACTTTGTATTCTGCTGTTTTGCCAAATTCACTTATTACATCAAGTAGTTTTTTGGTGGAGTCTATAGGGTTTTCTATGTACACTATCATGTCATCTGTAAACAGTGACTGTTTTACTCCCTCCTTTCAATGTGGATGGCTTTTATTTCTTTTTCTTGTCTGATGGCTGTGGCTAGGACTTCTAATACTATGTTGAATAGAAGTGGTGAAAGCAGACATCCCCCTCTTGTTCCTGATCTTTGTGGGAAACATTTATTTTTCTGCCCATTCAGTGTAAGGTTGGATGTAGGGTTCTTGTATATGGCCTTTATTATGTTAAGCTATGCCCCCTTCATTCCCACTTTGCTGAGTGTTTTTATCATAAATGGGTGCTGTAGTTTATCAAATGCTTTGTGCACATCTATTGATATGATCACGTGACTTTTGTCTGTCCTTTTGTTTATGTGATCTATTACATTTATCGATTTGCAAAGAGTGAACTATCCTTGCATCCCTGGGATGAATTCCACTTGATCATGGTTTATCATCTTTTGAATGTATTGGGGTAATTGGTTTGCCACTAATTTGTTGAGGATTTTAGTATCTATATTAATCAGCAATGTTGGCCTGTAGTTTTCTTTCTTGGTTGTGTGTTGATCTGGTTTTGGGATTAGGATGATGCGGGCCTCATAAAAAGAGTTTGGGAGCCTTCCCTTTTGTAGTTTTCGGTTAGCCTGAGAAAGCCAAGGGTTATCTCTTCCTTAAATGTTTTGTAAAATCCTCCTGTGAAACCATCTGGTCCAGGGCTTCTGTGTATCAGAAATTTTTGTATTTATGCTTCCATTTCACCAGTTTTTATCAGTCTGTTCAGGCTTTCTACTTCTTCATTTAGTTTTGGAGGATTATATTTTGGTACCAATTTATCCATTTCACCCAGGTCTTCAAATTTCTTGGTATGTAGTTGTTAATGGTATTTTCTTACAATCCTTTGTATTTCTCTGGTATCAGTTGTAATTTACCCTCTATCATTTCTGATTTTATTTTTGGATCCTTTCCCTTTATTTTCTTGATGTGCCTGCTTAAAGACTTGTCAATTTTGTTTTTCTTTTCAAAGAAGCAGCTCCTGGATTTATTGATCCTTTGAATTTTTCTTGTAGCCTCTATGTCATTCAATTCTGCTTTGATCTTTATTATTTTCTTCTTGCTGCTCACTCTGGGGTTTGTTTATTGTTGTTTCTCCAGTTCTTGCAGGTGTAGTGTGAGGTTTTTATTTGAAATATTTCTGTGTTTTTTAGGTAGGTGTGTATTGCTTTGAATCTTCCTCTCAGGACTGCTTTTGCTCTGTCCCATAGGTTTTGGACTTTTGCATATTCATTTTTATTTGTTTCCAGAAACTGTTTGATTTCTTCTTTGATCACAATATTGACCCATTCATTGTTTCATAGCATACTATTCAGTGTCAGAGTTTCAATGATTTTGAGTTTTTTCCTTGAGGTTGGTTTCTAGCTTTAAGCCCTTGTGGTCTCTGAAAATGCTTGATATAATTTCAATTTTCTTAAATTTATTGAGGCTTGTTTTGTGTCTTATCATGTAATCTATGTTTGAAAATGTCTATGTGCATTTGAAACGAAGGTGTAGTTTGCTTCTTTGGGATGAAGGCTCTATACATCTATCTGTTGTTGACATTGGGGCATTAAAATCCTCTACTATAACTGTGTTGCTTGTCTATACCATTTTTGAAGTCCTCCAGAATTTTCCTTATATATTTGGGTGCTCCTATGTTGGGTGCATTTAGGTTTAAAATGTTTATGTCTTCTTGAAGGATTCTTCCTTTGAGTATTATGAAGTGTCCTGTGTCTCTTTTTATGGCTTTTGATTTGAAGTCTATTTTGACTAATATCAGTATTGCTGCCCAAACTTTTTTTTTTCCCGTCCATTTTCTTGGAATATACTTTTTCCAACCCTTTACTTTCAGTCTGTGTAGATATTTTGTTCTGAGGTGGGTCTCTTGTAGGCAGCATATGCGTGGGTCATGTTTTCTTATCCATTCAGCTACCCTGTGTCTTTCGATTGGAAAATTTATTCCATTTACATTTAAGGTTATTATTGATACGTACTCATTCATTTTTCCCCCTCTGTACTTGTGTTCCTCGCTCTCTCACTCTTTCTTCATCTTCTTAAAATAGTCCCTTAGCATATCTTGCAATGCTGGTTTGGTTGAAGGTGTATTCTTTTAGCCTTCTTTTGTCAAGGAAACTCTTTATTTCACCTTCCATTTTAATTGAGAACCTTGATGGGTAGGGTAGTCTTGGTTGCAGGGCTTTGCTTTTCATTCCTTGGAATATTTCTTCCCATTCCCTTCTGGTTTGTAGTATTTCTGTGGAAAAGTCAGCTGCTAACCTTATCAGGGCCGCCTTGTATGTTACTTTCTGTTTCTCCCTTGCTGCCTTTAAGATTCTCTCTTTGTCCTTGATATCTGCCAGTTTAATTATGATGTGTCTTGGAGTGGGTCTCTTTGGGTTCCTCTTGATTGAGACTCTCTGTGCTTCCTGGACTTGTGTGACTTTTTCTGTCCTCAAACTAGGGAAGTTTTCCATCATTACTTTTTCAAACAGGTTTTCTATCCCTTACTCTTATTGTTCTCTTTCTGGCATTCCTATTATACAGATATTGCTATGTTTCATGTTGCCCTGCATTTCCCTTAACCCCTCTTCATTCTTTTTGAGCCTTTTTTCATTTTCTTGCTCTTTCTGGGAGGTTTTTTTTTTTTTTTATACCATGCCCTCCAGCTGGCTGATTTGATCCTCTGCTTCATCTAGCCTGCATTTGATTCCTTCTACTGTGTTCTTCTATTCAGAAATTGTATTGTACATTTCCTCTTGGTTCTTCTTGATAGTTTCTGTGTCCTTCTTCATGGCAATACAGTTTACAGTAAGTTCCTATTAGTTTCCTTGTAGTGTTTTGTAATTCTCACTGAGCTCATTGAGTTCACTGTTTCCTTATAACCATTGGTTTGAACTCAGTCTCTGATAGTTTACTTGCCTCTATTACATTTAGCAGTCCTTTTGGGGATTCCTCCTTTCCTTTTGATTGGGGGTTATTTATTTGTCTATCCATTATTTGGATGACAGAGGAAACCCACAAAGCCCAGGAAACAAACCCATGACTGCAAAAATAACTCCCCCCTGCAAACCCTCTATCAACTGCAAATGAGCCAGTATGAATAAGGCTCTAAAGAGATTAAGACTGACTGTTGTAAGAAAGGAGGGAAATAAACTATAGTGTAAAATCTAATGACTTAGTATGCACCAACT